>PVIU01009344.1:0-44719 GCA_004026605.1 Ondatra zibethicus
GGGAGGAAGGAAGGGTCATGGTTTGTTTAGACTCACAGTTTCAGGGTATGGCCTATCTGGGAATGGCAAGCTTGGTGGCAGGGACAGCTTGTGGTTGTGGCATCTGAAGCATCAGACTGCTTGCTCACGTCTCTGCAGATCCAGAATCAGAGAAAGGGGAATTTGGGCCCTTCCCCACCTGTTTTTCCAGCCCAGGACTAGTGTTCATGGGATGGCCCTGCCCACACTCAGGATGCATCTCCCCCATTAGTTAACCCTCTCTGGAACCCTCACAGACACTATCAAAGGTGTGCCTCGCTCGTGACCTCAGGTGACAAAATTAGCCTTCACATTGGTGGACAAGGGCTTCTGTAAAGGAGGTGGCCCTCATGACGTGAAAGAGGCTTTTCCCTTTTCCCAAACGCCTGGCATTCTCTAAGCAGACAGGCCTAGGATATGGGCCAGGAAGAAACTCTGGCTGCCTGGCTTTCACATTGCCGTACACGTCATGCCCTTGGGAATGACCTTCTCTAGACTCCGTTTTGTCATTTGAACAGAGAGGACAGTCATCATTCTCTGTGGTTAGGGCGGCAGACGAGCACACTGTCCACACCTAACACAGTTCCCCGACCCAGTGTTGTCCACCAGAGCCGGCCCCTACCTCTGGGGCTGTGCTCACGGAGACCCTGCCTTGCTTTACATAGCATTGTGATCTTGATGTGCGCAGTTGCCTGGATAGAGAATCCTCACCCAAATCCTCCACCTTTTATCCTGTTTCTAGCTCACCCTTTGGAGGCATCTCCAGGGTCACCCCCACAAAGAATAATTCGTTGCTAATACATTAGCTAAGTGACTGCCCCACTTCATCCTGGTGATATCCCTAGAAAATGTATTATCCGCAGTGACAGATGAGGAAACTGAGACTTGGGAACCATGATCACGCCCCAAATGATGCCTTAGAGCATGTGCTCACACCGCTATCAATCGCTGATGCCATCAGCCTGCTTGAGAGCTTTGGCTCTGAGTTCATCATCTGGCTCCCGCATCCTGGCATCCCTGGAGGACAAGGACATGCTTTATCCCCTCCCACCCCAGGTCCTGAGAATACAGTCTGTGCTCAAAGAGCACTGGCTGATCTGCTCTGCCTCCACCTCCCCCCTGAGGCTCAGGGCACCCAAAGTTCTGGATTGTAAAATCTTGCTGAGGCTGTTGAAGGAAAAAAACAAAACAAAACATAGCATTTGATTCTGTAATAAGTTGAGGGGGTTTTAATAAACAAAGTCCAGCTAACTGTCTTCCTCCCTATCAGCCATCTATAGTTTGT
This sequence comes from Ondatra zibethicus, assembly GCA_004026605.1. Classification (NCBI taxonomy): domain Eukaryota; kingdom Metazoa; phylum Chordata; class Mammalia; order Rodentia; family Cricetidae; genus Ondatra; species Ondatra zibethicus. Next base: position 1,304 of record PVIU01009344.1, read on the forward strand.
TTTTCCAAATTTTAAGTTTCTTAAATGGCCTGGTTTATAAATCTTCATGTTTTATGCTCAGCTATAAAACCAGGCAGGGTTACTGATGGAGGGCTGCTGGTTAAGAATATCATGAAGAGAAAGCTACGTCACCCAGGCCTGTTAGGATGTGAGGTGAGGCCAAGTCTTCCTGTGATGGCTATGTGTCTCCCTATAGCCTGAATCAGCACCAGGCTGGACCTGGCCCTGGGAGGGGGAAGTCTGGGCTCTTGGCTGCAACAGAGCCACCTACATCAGGAAGATGCCCTGTGTGGGAGGGTCCCTTGCAGGGAGGGAGCTGTTCCATGAGGATGCCCTGTGGAAAGAGCTGGCCGGCCATGCAGAGGCTGCACAGCAGGAAGTCCTCGCTGTGTACTGGTGAGCCCCCAGCGCTCCACTTCAGAGAGCAAGCTGGCTTTTTGAAGTTTAAGGAAAAAATTATTGAAAAATGATTACAAGGGCCAGCCAGCTTGTCCAGTCATCCTTCAGGTACCAGGGCCTAGGACATTACATTCATTGGAACACACACACACACACACACACACACACACACACACACACACCAAAAGAGTCCCCAGTGGCACACAGGACATTCTGGGAGCGTAAGTGGAGGCAGAGAGGTACACGGGGTCCTGGGAAAGGCTGTGACACTGTCACACACTGGCAGGATGGCAGAGCGTTGGTGACCTCAGCAGACATCAGTCCTGGCCTCTCAGGTGCTGTTTCTGAGAGCTCGGTGCATGGGCTGGTCTCAGCTGTCATGCACATTCTGTGCACACACTGTCTGAAGAGACTTCTGAGGCTCTGCCACCTTTGAAAACCACCCAGCTAACCCCACCAAGCGCAAGTCCCAAAGACGCCAGTCGGAAGCAGAGTTAGGGCCACAGCAAACCTGTGCTCTTTCTGCTGCCCTCTGAGCATTTCAGACAGGGGACATGCGTCAGAATTCAGATAAAATAGGATAGCTCTCCTAAGGTTGGTCCCGATTGCCTATGATTCATACCTTAGCCCATCTAGTTCACCTTCTGCCACTGTGATAGAACCCTGGCCGCAAGCATCTTGGAGAGGAAGGGGTTTCTTTGGCTTACACTTTCCTGTCCCTGTTCGTCACAGAGGAAAGTCAAGGCATCAACTCAAGCAGGGCAGGAACACAGAGGCGGGACCTGAAGGAGAAACCATGGAAGTATGCTGCTTACTGGCCTGCTCCTCATGGCTTCCTTAATTTACTTTCTTATACTTCCCAGGGCTACATACCTAGGGGTGGCTCTGCCCACAGTGGGCTGGGCCCTCTCATTTAAACACTGATCCAAAAAAAAAAAAAATGCATACCCCAGGCCAATCTTATGGAGCATTTTCCCAGCTAAGACTCTCTCACCGGGATGACATTAGCTTGTGCCAAGTTACCAAAAACTAAGCACACAGCCCCTATTCATGGAAGGTCCTGAAATGGCAGGGTTTTTACTGTCCTTCCACAGCTGGAGCCCTTCTGAATAGCTTGCTCCCAGCGGGGGACTTCCACTCTCAGTGTCAAGGCTCCGCATGGCCCACTGCCTTCCCAGACCTGCTTTCTTCCCAGACCTGCTTTTCCTCTGTTTGTATGGCTAGGACCCTTGTGTACAGTGACCTGGAGGGGTCCCCTGCTCCCCTTGGCCTAATCTTTGCTGTCATTGGAGTGGGAGTCAGAGCTATGAGAGGCTAGCTAGATCCTTCTCGTGTGTGTGTGTGTGTGTGTGTGTGTGTGTATACATACATTGGGGTTAACATGTGTGTGCATATTCATAGAGTCATTTTACTTTACTTTAAATAGGATCTTATGTTGAACCCAGAGCTTGCCAATTGACTGACAGTGAGCCCCAGGGATCCTCCTGTCTCTACTTCCAACCAGTGGGTTTGCAGTCAGGCACGATTATGCCCAGCCTTTTTGATGTGGTGCTCGGGACAGAAACAGGAACCTCATATTTATGTGAAAAAGTGCTTTACCAGTGTATCCACCCCTAGCCCTGTGGGGCCATCCTCTGAGAGAGCCTGGTGATCGATTATCCTGTCTCACCTCAAATCATGAGAGGTTGATCGTTGTTTTTTTTTTTTTTTTTTTTTCAAAGAAAGTTAAAAATTGCGACTCACAAAGCCTGGCAGCTTAAGGATCTGAGCGAGCGTCCATCGGTTCAGCTCAATAACCACTTATTAACAACCTTCTGGGCTCAGCGCAGTCTCAGAGGGATGTAGGATGCATGAATGGTACACAGTGGCCACCCTATGGATTTTCTCTCTTTCCCAACATTTTACTAACACTTGGGATGTGCAGCATTCAGTGTGGGCCTCCCATCCCTAGCCTGTCGGGCAAGAGAATCCATGAGCTGGAAAGATTCTGGCTGGACCCAGGGAGGATGTGGGCATCTCCCATCACTTCCAGCAGAGGGGTAGCCAGTCTCCAGGGCTGAGTCTTTCCAGTGAATGATCATGGATCTCTGCATAGTCCCCAGCACCTCTCTGTGGCCACAGTCTCGACGTTTGTTTGGTGGGAAGGAAAGAGCACAGGTCATCCCCTGAGCCCTCCTGCTTTTCACTGTCCGTGTGGCACCGCACAGGTCACTAATTCAGCTTCCTCCCTTGTCAAGTTGCAATGGTGATTCTTGCATGCATGCCTCACGGGGAACATTGTATGGTAGTTGCCTTCCCGTTTCTGTGACAAGACATCACAACCAAAGAAACTTGAAGAAGGAAGCATTTGTTCTGGCTTAGGGTTCCAGAGAGATAAGAGTCCATCGTGACAGAGAAGTGTGGCCGCTGGTGACAAACAAGGTGACTGCAACCTGACAGCCTCTCACCCTCAACTGCATGAAGGACAGAGGGAATTCCAGAAGTAGGGCAAAGATTTAAGCTCTCAAAGCCTGCCCTAGTGATATACTTCCTTCAACAACATCCCCTCGGCCAAACAGTGCCACCAACTGAGGACCAGGTGTTTAGATTCGGGGTCCATGGGGCACATTTAAACCACCACACCTTAGTTCTGTAAGATAACACTCTTGAGTATGTGGGCTAAGCTATAAAGCCCTATATAAAAACATATGATAAATTATTAAAATCACTAACTGCATTCTAGAGGAGAAACTTGAAGTTTTCTAGTAGTTTCCAAAGTTATTTCTTGGGCCATGAAAACTCTTCTTGAATTTTTATAATGAAGCCCACAGAAACAAGTTTGGCACTGAGTTGATGGGACCTAAGGAGTCAGCAGAGGGGACCGGTTCAGGTCAGCTTGCTCAGCATGTGGACTTCCAGTTCTCAGGCGCCCCCTAGGCAGACCCTTCCATGAAACTGGATGATCTTCTCTAGGAGGTTCTAAATTTATACAAAAGGAAAATCCAATAACAGCCGTTCTCATTGCAAAAAGTAAAATATATCTTAGGCCTCCTTCTAGATATCCCCTCCCTGAGGTCAATTAAGCGTTTGAAAACCAGTCAGAGATAATAAAGTCAGTTAAGTTGGGTCTGAATTGACAAGAGATAACAATGCAAGTCCTTCAGAAGTTTACACGCTACACTTCCTGAGCCTACGTGTGGTGCACAGATAAACCTACCTGTTACCTCCTCTTTCCTCACGGGACGCACACCAGAAGCAGATTTTAGGGGCCATGTGGACAGTGTCCTATGTAGAGTATTGACTTCACAAACAGGAACAGTCATAACTTGGGCACTGGCATGTTTGAGCATTGTAGACGCTGCACACGGTGATAGAGAAGGAAAACATGACAGTTTCTGCCTTCAGAGAGCTTCCGCCTGAAGAAAGTGGCCAGCTGGAAAGGGGTTTCCTCACCGTGAGTTGCAGTGAGTAGTGGAAACAGGTAGCCGCCTGCTGATTGCCACCATCAGAATGGGTTTCCTGACGTTGGGCGAGGGGAGTCAGGGGAGGTTGTTGGAGGGATGAGTGCTAAGTTCAATCTTGGAGATCTCGGTAAAGACAAGTTGAAGGGCCAGGTAGAATGTGTGATAGGAGGGGCCTCAGGTGGAATGAACTGACCTGAAGTTATCTAGCCAGGCTGGGGGACAGGAGAGTTGAGCTAGGATCATATCGTGCAAGCCCCATTGGCTGATTCTTAGTTTGGATCAATGCGGACTCACCAATGAGGCAATGCAGGGAAGACCCCCACATCCTCAATGCCAAGGTACAATAGTACTGAGGAGCCATGTAGCCAGGGACAGGAAACTGTACAGAAATACAGAGGGCGCCCCACCCCATAGACTGAAGGAAATCTGGGAAATGCTACTCATTTGAAAGAGGGATTTGGGGAATTAGATTGTATTCAGAATTGGACATTCTGAATACACGGCTGGAGATATGGCCCTGCAAAGAGCACTGACCGCTCTTCCACAGGACCCAGGCTCTGTTTCCAGCACCCACGTGGTGGCTAATAACCATCTGTAACTCCAGTTCCAGGACATTCCACTACCTCTTCTGACCTCCACGGTCACTGCACGCACATACGTGTAGGCAAAACACCCATACACACAAAATAAATCAATCCAAATCAAAGGAATTCTGAATAGAGCTTTCCTCCCAATACAGGTTCCAAGAAGCCTTACAAGAAAGCATGGATTGGGACTGTGTCCCCGCATAGCATTGCAAAAGTCCCATGAGACCCTTTGAGGGCTGGGTAGCCATGCATTCAACGGGAGCCTTATCTGTACAGGAAGTATTGGGGGCACAGGGTTGGAGGTCTCGGCCCCATTGCCGAGGCACACTCCTGCCTTGGGGAACTGTGAGTGTCTCTGGGCAGATGAGCAAGTGCTGAGCCTGGGTGACACAGACCTCATTGGTACCAGCTGCATGCAGCCAGCCCTACCCACTCTATCTAAAACGCTCGTCAAAATGCGTGGTCATGGCTGCTGCTGGCACAGATTCCGCTAATGACTTCAAACCAGCAGCTGAAATCAGAAAACTTCCCTGAAGTCCACATCAGCCCTTAGCCTTGTCCCTGTTGGGGGAGGGGTGCTGCCGCCCAAAAGGCTGTGTGAGCTTTGGTTCCCCTGCCTCTTGGTGCAGATGGGCAGCCTCTGGCCTCTCTATGAGGCCAGAGGTTCCCAAACAGGAAGTATGGACCTGAAGACTGGAATCCCAAGGAGAAACCCTGGCTGAAGTGTTGGGCTGATCCAGACCATCCCTTCAGATGATGTCTGGATCCGTCCTGGATTCTGAGCCAGGGCCCATTGGCCCTGCACAGCACAGACACCCTTCCTGCTCACACTTACACGGATGCTTTTAAACTCTGAAAAGCCTTTCCAAACTCTGATGTGCAGGCTCCCCGGGTGGGTTTTGTGATGCTTTCTTGACATCGGCAGAACTTCCCTCCCCAGTCCTGGAACAGCACATCTGAAGCCTCAAGTACTGCCCTTGACTGTCCACACAGAGAGAATAGCAGTATGCTCTGAGCCAAACCTTTCCTGTTATGATACCACGACCTCTGGAGTGTCATCTTTCCAGGCCAGAGGCCTTTGCCCTCTGGCTCATGAACCAGTGTTACCTGTTTATATTCATTTATCCCACAAATGTCAAGAGCATCGTAGGCACTCCGAAGAGCTAATCGTGGACAAAGCAGACTAACACTGTTCTCTTAGGTCAAGTGATAGGAAATTTAAAGTCAAAGGTAACACAGCACGCAGAGTCCTGCTCTAAGCCCTTACGGTTTTCAGTGGGGGTAGACACAGATACAAACAACTGGTGTCTTGTTCAGGAAGACTAGGAACAAACTGAGCCTAGCCCAGCGGGCAACGGCCATGGAGTTGGGAGGCAAATGTTAGGAGTCAGATGTGCTGTAGACATTTAGAACAACGGTCAACTCCAACGGCCATCACAGCTTCATCTGCTTCCTCTCCATCCAGCCACCTCTCTGTGTCCCCTTCTATGAAAAGGTAGCTCCATTACCACTAAACATGGGTGCAAGATTGAGAATAAGGGTAGCAGGGTTGGGTGAACAAAAACGATGTCAGAACTGGCAAGAGGATTGAGCTCAGTGGGACAAGGCAGGCTTTCTGCAGGGGCTTGCTCTGGGCCTCAGCTAGAGGGCACTTGGAAACTTGAAAATCCATGTAAGGCACGGGGAGGGGGGCGGGGGGAGCGTGGCGGTTGCTCTCCTGTTGCCGTCCCTCTGCTCTCTGATGTCTGGACCTGGGTGTCTTTGGCCCTCTCAGAGTGGATAGGATTCTTCTGAATCCCCTGATTTGTACCCACAGATCTAGGCAACTCATGAGGCAGGGCCACGGGAGGGACAAAGGACAGCCCTTCAGCTGGTGAAGTCAAGGACAAGTTTGGGAATAAATGCCCAGTGAGCACCAGAGAGCTACAAATGGGGACCCATCCAAGTAGCCTGATGATGTGACATCCACCTACCTGCCACTGACCTTGGTGTGAAGCCATCTAGTGATAGGTGCTTTGACCAAGAAGTCGGGGAAGATGCAGGATCCAGTGAAACTGATAGCTGGGTGAACACAAGGCTCAAGCGATCTGAGTTTATTGGGGTTCTCCATTGAGTAAGGTCCAACCTTCTTGTGGGTCATGTGTCAAAACCTGCCGAGTACTGTTACCAGAGAATGCTGGACCAGGCCCTTGGAGGACGCGGGACAAGTTATATCTCATGTGCACCTGGGTGGTTGAAGGAATGGGGATGGAAGAATTGAGTGCTATTGCACAGTCTGACTAGCAGACTTCTACTTTAGTGAAGACATCAAGCCCTGTAAGACGCCTGTCTGGAGCATGGGGCAAGTGTCTTAAACCACTTTAACCCCAAAGGCCAAGCTCTTGGCATGCCACCACATGGGCCTCACCAAGACCTGGGTTTGGGGGGGGGGTCTGTGACAAGCCCTAGGACAGATTCATGGATGGTCTGGGGTTTCCTGCACAGGCTCCAGGTGTGGAAAATGGAGAAGCTGTTCTTCTGCATTTCCAGTCGGCACTAACAGAGGACGCCCTGCCTCAGGTGCTTTCCACAGGGTCAGAGCATATCATGGAGTCTAACTGCCACTGTGACATAGCTAGAAAAGACAAGCAGCCTCAGGGCTCAGGTGCTGTCCTATGTGTAGCAGAGATGGTCTTGAGGGGCCGTCTGAATGAAGTGACAGCAGCAGACCTGGCTCAGCGGCTCAGGTGCAAGGCCATATAGACACAGCTTACTGTATTATGCGATGTTCAGACACTCTGGGTCTTGCTTCCATCGTTTATAAATTGGGATGCTGTGTGTCCCAGTGACCTTGTCAAAAGAAATGCATAAGATAACACAAAAATGCCCACGAGCTGCAAGAACTAAGTAAGTGTTGGGTGTTATTGTTATGGCAAGCATGGGTTCAAGGTCAGGAGTCTTTGCTCTTAGGTTAACCCAACGAAACTAGCCACCCACATCAAGATCTGTGGACAGTACCAGTGGCCCCAGCAGTAGCCCCAGTGGTGATGTAACTGACTTTCTTACACTGCAGTGTGGCTTAGACTCGAGATGTTCAAATTTTGTGATCAGAATCCCTGGGGCTTTTTATCTTAGAGACTCGGGGGTTTTCTAATTTACTAGGTGTCCTGTGAGGATGCAGCTGGGCAGCCAGCCTCCCAAGCATAGGGGGGGACTTTGCTCCTCCTGAGCTGAGCGAGACAGCAGGGAGAGCCGATGCTCTGATGTTGGAGAGCTAGAAGAACCAGGACAGGAGAAGGAAGGTGATGTCCGCTAATCAGGGGGAACGGCCCCGAGGGCTGTAGGGCTGTGAATGTGTTGTGGGCTGCAGCCCTTGGTGGCTGTGTTTACTGCACTGACAGGGGTGGGGTGGGGGACTGCCTTGGCATCTGGAGCTCCTTCCACCTAACACAGGGTGTCCTCTCCTCCTCCAGATTGTGTTCCGGAAGATCAGCGATGTGAAACGGGAAGAGGAGGAGCGGATGAAACGGAAGAATGAGGCCCCCCTCATCCTGCCTCCTGACCACCCTGTCAGGAGACTGTTCCAAAGGTTCCGTCAGCAGAAAGAGGCCAGACTGGCAGCAGAGCGAGGGGGCCGGGACCTGGATGACCTAGACGTAGAGAAGGGCAATGCCCTCACGGACCATACCTCAGCCAACCACAGCCTGGTGAAGGCCAGCGTGGTCACGGTGCGTGAGAGCCCTGCCACACCTGTGTCCTTCCAGGTGGCCTCCACCTCCACAGTGTCAGACCATGCCAAGCTGCACGCTCCAGGATCTGAGTGCCTGGGTCCCAAGGCAGGGAGTGGTGACTGCGCCAAGCGCAAAGGCTGGACCCGCTTCAAAGATGCCTGTGGGAAAGGAGAGGACTGGAACAAGGTCTCCAAGGCAGAGTCCATGGAGACGCTGCCCGAGAGGACAAAGGCGTCAGGAGAGGCCACGCTGAAGAAGACAGATTCCTGTGACAGCGGCATCACCAAGAGCGACCTGCGTCTGGACAATGTGGGCGAGGCGAGGAGTCCCCAGGACCGGAGCCCCATCTTGGCTGAGGTCAAGCATTCGTTCTACCCCATCCCTGAGCAGACGTTGCAGGCCACAGTTCTGGAGGTGAAGCAGGAGCTGAAGGAGGACATCAAGGCCTTGAATGCCAAAGTGACCGCCATTGAGAAGCAGCTTTCTGAGATACTCAGGATACTGATGTCCAGAGGGTCTGCCCAGTCCCCTCAGGAGATGTGTGAGATCTCCAGGCCCCAGTCCCCAGAGTCAGACAAAGACATTTTTGGAGCAAGTTGAGAGGATCATTGAAAAACAAACTATCAAAAATCAAAGACAAAAGCCTGTCCCCTTGCCCTCGACGCCCCTCACCACACCACCCACATGACCAACGATTTTCAAAATAAGCTTTTCCTGACAAGAAGTCAAAGTGGGACCAAAGGGCATAGGTGTGGCTGTGAGGTCTCTGGAAAATATAAGCAGGAACATGGCCAGGCACCCACCCTGCAAGATGGCAGTTGCATTTCACCAACTCCTGAGAACTGGGGAAGAAGGGGCAAGCCATCTATCTGAAGAGCGTTCCTTTAGAATGTCTTAACAATGTGATTTATAAAAGATGGAAGCCACCAGAAAAGGGCAGCAGCTGTGTAGACACTGGTGGGAGAGCCCCAGGAACCCCTCGGGAATAGACCACATCAGGTTTCTTTACCAAGCCCTCTAAAGACCACGACAGGCACCGGGACTTCTGGGCCTTCACCACCCCTGTGCAGCCATGTATGACATCACCACCTCTTTTCCTATTCTTGTCATTTCTAACAAGCTCTTGTTAAGGGAGCCTGACGGATGGGAGAGCCTTCCCACTTTGTGGCAAAGGTGGAGCGTCCGGTACTGACCACGGACATGCAGGCTGTCCTCAGGTTTCCTTGCCCAGAAGAGGTGAGGCCAGGGTAAGCTGAGAGGGCCCTCAGCTCTGAGCGGGCTCTGTGGTGTGGTCCACAGCCTGCTCTGTGGGATGGTTGATGTGGATGCTCCCAGATCCAGATAACCCCCAGCGCTGCGCCATGCTATAGGCCTCACAACATGGAACTCTCTGCTGCTTCTCCCTTGTCCTCTTCCCAAGCTTGCCCATGGCTTTCCTCAGGGTGTAGGGCATCGAAAGGAAGGGGCAGGAGCCCACCTATGCTTTCCTAACAAAGCAGACACACACACAACCTCAAAAATGATTGTAGCAAGTACTAGCTTTCTATTTTGATTCTCATGGGATTTTTGTCCAGTGCATGGGATCATTCGAGGTCACACGGGAGCCACAGTTAGCCTTATTTGAAAGTCAACCTATTTCCTACTCTAAAAATAATGGCAGGGCCATGATTATTCTCTTAGGGAGCTGGAGAAAAAGAATGAATGACGCATTGGTTTTCAAAATGTCTCAGTGATTAGCTGGGGTGGGGCATGACAGTGGAACTGTGGTCTGGGGGAAGGCTGAGGCACAGAGCCACGGCTGCAGGGCCGTGTCTGTGGCATCCAAGATCCCACACCATGATGCTCAGGAACACTTGCTGCCTCAGTCACTTGAGGTCTTTTTCTTGATGGCATGGGACAGGACACAGGACAAAGGAGCTAGCTCAGGTGCCCACTTGGAGGGCTGTCAGGGGTGTAACCCTACCCGGTGAGCCTGGAAGCTCAGCAATGCAGTGAGATTTGAAGGAGCCATTAGGAGAGCAAGTGACACGGGTGTTTCTGCTTAGCATCACTTGGCTGTTGCAATTCAGGACACCAGCCTGTCTAGGGAACCCGCTGTGCAAGACCTGCCCTACCAAAGATGCTTAGTGTTCTGCCCAGAGTCCAGGACTTGATGTGTGGCTATCGGTACAGAATGGATGGCACTGGGGAATCAAGGGTGTGTGCGCATGTAGCTTTTAACACAGTGCATAGGGATGGCTCCTGGCATCCAGTGTCAGATGGCAGCATTTAAAGATACCCACTGGTGACTCTGGGGAAAGCGAGACCCACAGTCTTCTGAGCTGCCGCCAACTACCCCTCGGAATAGACCGAGATACTGGAGTCCCATTTGCCAGCTGCCTCCCAAACGTCCCACTCCTCACACATACTCAATAGCCTGGTTCTTAGCTTAGGAGCGCTAAGCTTAGGGTAGGATGGACCCCATGTCATGCAACACTCAGCCTCGGAAGCACCTAGAGATCCTTCTAGAATTCTCTGGGACTTAGTGGGCCCTCTAGCACCTTGCCAGCTAGTGGACAGAGGCCTTGATACTCCTTGACAGCTCTTTCTGAGGGGTGAATCTCCTTCAGATGTATCTCCCCATATGGATCTGAGGGATCCAAATGCTGGGGGTGCTGGAGAGCCCACCCTTCTGTCATGGGACAGAAAAAGCTTCAGGCTGTACTCTGGGGTCAGTGAAAATTGGGTTGAAGTCCTGTTAGGCTAAAGTCCACACTCTGCTGCTCCTCTTGGGGTTCTAGAAGTCTAGGACCTAAGAGTTCCTGAAAGTGCAAGTGAAGAACACACAAGGGTGGCTTTATTTTCTCCATTTCTATAGCATTTTTGCTATGATTGCCTTCTCTAAAATAAATCATAAATGAGCCAACCCATCTCTCTTTACCTTCAAGGCAAGCATTGGACCGGAGCTGTTTTGTGTCAGCTTTACAAGGACACAACGGGTGTGTCTTGAGCAAGGACCACAGGATTCAGATACCAATGGCCCGCACCTTTATGTCTTAGCCATGGTCTGGTAGCTAAGGAGAGACTGGGAAACAAAGGGTTACTGGGTATCAGACCAAACAGTGAGATTTCAGAAAAAAATGATGTCCCCTTGGAGGGGACAAGGACATGATGTGGTACACGGCTGTCCAGTAGGTGCCGGCCACCTGGTCAGCTGCTGTGAACGTCACCCACGGTGAAACTCCACTTCCCAGTGCCCATCCTGGCTGGCTAGTTTAAAGGGAGCAGTCACACTTGGATGGATGAACCTGCTTTCTTCCTGAGGGTGTGCGGTAGAGTAGGCTAGGCATCAGAACCAAAATGGCAGAGCCAGTGTTCTGGTTCTGGCAGGCATACTGCCTCGTCAGCCATGCCATCCCAAAGGGAGCTGCAGGTTCCTCTACTGAGCACACGACAGGCTTTGGGGTGCTCTGGTCTAGGCACAGCTAACCCTACTTCTCTGCTTTGTACTGGAGCAGAGCCCAAGTGTTCAACTGCTGTGCCCAACACAGTCACCTCCCAGCAGCCTTTTATTGTTTTTGGTGCTGGAGGTCAAAGTCATGCCCTTGCCCATGCCAGGGAAGAACTCTACCACTGAATGATACCTCTGCCCCTCCCCCAGCAACCTTCTGGAAACACATTTATTACCTGGATGTCTTGTTATCTTGTTCCTAGGGCCTCGTTAGCCTTCACCTCTCAGAGCCTGTGTGGGCTTCCACAGTGAAGATGGTTAGGCAAGGAATAGCAACACCTTACCCCACCATGCACAGGCTTTAGCTTCGAAACCCCTAGGTGGAAGGAGGGAACAGTAAGACAAATGCCAGGCACGTCCTGGTTGGAATCGGGACTGAATAAACTCTGTAGAAATACCTGTCAGCGGCAGAGCTGCACCTCCTCGTCACATGGACATCTTAGAGGTACACTCTGGGGCTTCTTGGGAGCCCTGGCGAAGGTACAAGTTGTAGATGTACGCGTAACTAAATTGTTTGTACTCCGTTCTGCAATAAAGATGTTTAGCCTTAAGACCCTTGGATGGAATTCCAGCTGCAGTGGGGGGTCCCAGTGCCCCTTCCTACCCCGTCTCCTTTTGTTGCTTAGAAAGGAGGCCTGCGTAGATCCCCTCAAGTTCTTGGATGGTCTCTCCTTCCTACCTGTCCCTGTCATGGTTATTGCTCCATATCCTGCCTTTCTAGTCGCCTCAGTAAAAACTGTCCTCACCAGCTCCTATGTTCCCCATCCTGGAGGAGTCTTCAGTGTTCATGAAACCCTGACCCTACACTTCCAAGAAAGGACCATTTTCCACCCAAGGCATTGGTGTTGAGATGCTTGCCGCCTCCCACCATTCAAAGGAATCAATGTGAATTTACCTGCACCTTAAGGACTTCAGTTTCTACAGTATCAGAATCTTTAAAGATGGCCTCAAATTCCTGCCAGACCCGGTAGCTGCGTCTCCACCTGCCACTGGACCTTCCTTAGAGCCACTGACTGTGACTTCTGAGTCATCCAACTGACCCCCAGGTCCTTGAGGAGTCTGCAGCTCTCCTACCAGAAGACAGACTGGTTTATGGCGAAAACACAACACTCCTCATGAATGTAGCCTCTCAGTATTCAGACACTGTATCTGTGCATCAGCCGGAGACTGTCCACATTGCAAGGACATTTATACCCACGAGCAGTTCGTCATTCTGGGGCTTCTCATACGAATGCTCTCCATCAAATCCTGCCAAATCCTTTCTTGGGTTTTTCGTTTCTTTTCCCCTCTGTCCGAGTGAGCATGAATAAACGGAAGTGCAAATGAGCAGAGGCTATTTCTGTGGTCAGCTGCGGGCGCTGCCAAGAGCTCCGTTGTGTGGCTGTGGCGTGGGAATGGTTTGGGCACACCATGGATGATACCCCCTTCTTGACATTTTTAAACAAGCACAAATGATATTTGTAAAAAAAAAAACAAAGTTTAATTTTATTTATTATGGTAATAAACTATTTTATACGTGATACTTGTGTTCACCTTTCCTTGCGTGCCATCCAGTCAGGTGCTTTCTGATCTTTCAGCAGTTCTGTGCCTGCCTTCCACGGCCACACGTGTGTAGCTTACAACCAACTGCAACTCCAGCTGCAGTTGATCCAATACCCACTTCTGGCCTCTCAGACACTTGCACACACATGACACACATAAATGTAACTTTTTAGAACTCTGATCTGGGAATCTCTGACGTGGATGATGACTTAGTCTGGCTGTGGGCCTCTTGTTCCCCTCCTTGGGCTTTGTCTTGGCAGTGGACTTGCACTCCTGGCCTTGCTCCTGGGGCTGTCGGTGACTCAGGACCTCATCCAGTGTTTTTCCAAAACTGTTGCTGAAGTTGCCAGGGCCAGAAGACTGACCGCTGCCCAGGAGCCGGCCTCAAGGGTCTGTAAAGCAAGTAGAGACTGTAGCAGAGGACGGTATTTCCGTCATGTCACGGTGGGGAGCAGGGAGAGGCAGGACAACGAGAGTCTTGGATAAGCTGCACGGAGAACTAACAGCCAGCGTCCGTTAGCTCCCGAGACCTCGATCGAAATCAGATGGCTTTAACCAACTTCAGGCCTCTAGCAACCAAGTGCACTCACTGACTCTTCCAGTGTAGTTTCATGAATAGGTCTGCCTTTTTGTAAATGGCTTCTCTGGGAGAGTGCAACATTGTCTACATTATTTATAGGGTGTTTCCACATTAGACACTTCCCGATAGCCATTTTTACACGATGGTTGTTCCTAGCAAGCCCTTTCCCTACTTGAAGGCCTCACCCAGACTCCCTCTGGCTGACCACAGATCCTTGCTCTTGTTGGTCCATGAAACTGCACAACACTCATTTCAATTCTCGCTCTCTCCGATCCTTAGAACCTCCTGGTACCCCCACAGTCACCTGCCTTGTGGCTCCCCCTTGCCAAGCCAGCTGGTGAGGTTATTAATGTTCAGCTTGCCTGCCCCCTTTGTTCCAGTGAGCACCACACACTCATTCCAGGCCTTCAGCATCTGCCCCTCCCAGCCCTCCCAAATGCGGCAGATAGGAAGAAAGCAGATCTTCCTGGTGACTGGGTGGGCATCCTGAGGACGCAGGTTCCCCTGAGCTGATATTCCCAGGGATGATTCAGGACAATCGCCTGCAGAGAATGAAACAGCACTAAGCCCCGTTGGCCCTTCCACCTCATTGTCATGCAGTAAAAACTAATGCAGCTGGAGTGTTAAGCGTTTGTCCACATTTGCTCCACACACAGATCTCCTCCTGAAAGCTGCCTCCCTCACCTCCTCCCCCGTGAAACCATACAGAATTCACTCTCATTCACCACTTGTCAGCGGTCACCTGCCCATCATCTATCTGGAGGGATAAAGTGTCAAGTTATGTGTGTTTAGATCTCAATTTTTTTTTATTTAAAAATATCCAAAATAAGTCTAGAAAAATGTGAATTATCCATGTAACAAAGGGTATGCAATAAATTCTCAGTTATTTGAATGAGAATAAGACAATAAAACCGACTAAGCATGTGGGACCTTGGGCCAACACCCCTCCTGAGGACTTGCCCAATAGCACCTGTCTGTGGGAACACCCATCTTCTGGCTTTTAAACTCCCATGCTGGACAGAACCGCTGTGAAAGAGGGGTCGTGTGACTCCATGGCTACAGGTCTTGAACAGCAGCTGTGTGGATGCCCCAGGGAGACTGCAGAACTCCCTGGGGTGCCCCATCTGCACATCTCCCACTCTAGCCAGGCCACCTGGAACATGGATATGGCTTTGCTGCCTCCCTGCTAAGGACCACTATGTGCAGGCCAGTCCAGAATCCCCAGTTGCAGAACATGGGAAGGGGTCACCAAAACATCATGGAATATCTCAGAGAGGCAGGCCTATCCCGAGTAGGACATCCACGCCCAAACAATAAGTGTCCACCATGCTGAACCTTTCAACAGGCCTACGGTAGGTTCTAGAACAGATGTCACCATGGATAGTTGGGAAAAACCCGAGACTGCTCCAAACTCTAGCTTATGCACTGGGAAGCTTATTGGGGGTAGGCAGAAAATCTTTGAGGCTCCAGAATTAGAAGGTTTTCGGGTTGTACATTTTCTGTGATAGAGAAAAAGCTGTGAGACTCAGAATGAAGCAGAGGATGAGTGGAAGGAGATCCCTCAGGGATGGAAGGTGTCCTCAGGGATGGTCTCAGAATAGAAGGTGTCCTCAGTGATGGTCTCGGAGTGGAAGGTGTTCCTTAGGGATGGTCTCAGAATGGAAGGTGTCCTCAGGGATGGTCTCAGAATGGAAGGTGTCCTCAGGGATGGTCTCAGAATGGAAGGTGTCCTCAGGGAGTGGAAGGTGTCCTCAGGGATGGAAGGTGTCCTCAGGGATGGTCTCAGAATGGCAGGTGTCCTCAGGGATGGTCTCAGAGTGGAAGGTGTTCCTTAGGGATGGTCTCAGAGTAAGAGGTCCAGTTGAAATGCCATGTCCCTTGACAGCTGACAGGAAGGCTGACCCAGGCCAGTAGCATTAGAGAACTTTGTATGTCTGAGCCCAGGCGATACCCACATGTGAATAACAGTACAGGAACCCCAGGACAGACAGGGTCACCCACGGCCAGCCTGTGTGAAGAGGCAAAGAGGAAGAATGGTTAGCAGACCAGGGAAGGCCCTCCCCTCCCTCACAGGCAAAGTTGTCCCCTAAGGAGAGGGCAACTGAACAACACAGGCCTGCCAGAAAGCCAGCGTTGTCTGGACCCAGCAGGTGCAATCCTGTGTGCTCATTGGGGTCACCTGGAAGTGGGAGGTACATTACCATAAAGCAAGCACACTTAGAAACAGGGCGCGCTTTTAAAGAGCAGTCCTGTGGAAACTAAAGCAAATGAGCAGGAGAAAAGCCTTGTTTGTGGGAACTATACTCAGTCTTCAAATGCAGACTGGCTGTCACACTGAATACAACGCTATTATTTTAGCGCACAGAATTATTAAAGATTAAATATCAGATTTCAAATCTCAGAACTTAGGCTGGAGAGATGGCTCAGCAGGTCAGAACACTTGCTGCTCTAGCAGAGGACGGGAGTTCAGTTCCCAGCACCCCTATGGTGGCTCCTAACTGCCTCTAACTCCAGTTCCAGGGAATTTAATGCCCTATTCTGGCCTCCATAGTCACTGCTGTATGTGATACACATACAAACACTTAGACACACACACACTCATACACCTACACACGCACATTAAATAAACAAAAACAACCAAATAAATACTAAATCATGTGGGGGGAAAACAAACCTCAGAGTTTCGGGCAGGAGAAGTGACTCAGCCATTAAGGGCACTTGCTGTCATTGTTGATGGCTTCTCAGTCTGCCTCTTTTAAGGAAGCAGGGGGAGGGAGGAGGGGTGGGGGGAGCGGGAGTGGACTGGGAGAAGGGGAGTAAATGTAAATTTTTTTTGAATGGAAAGAAATAAAAGAATATGAAAAAAAAAGAGCACTTGCTGCTGTTACAGTGGACCTGGGTTCAGTTCCTAGCAGCCACACGGCAGCTCACAACTGTTTGTGAATCCCATTTTAGCGGCACAAATACCTTCTTCTGGCCTCTATGACACCAGGAACACACACAGCACCCATCCGTATATGCAGACAGAACAGTCAGACATGTAAATAAAAATAAATAAATCTTTTAAAACAGGCCTCAGAGCTTTTAGCAGCTCCTTCTAAAACACACATCTTAGGATACCTGACCTTTCCTTGTCTTTAATATTAATGTCAAACTTTCTTGGGAATGTTAGAGAACTGGAGGTGATATGGCAAATACAGAAGGCAAACTCTACAGATTCAGTCCTGAGTTAGTTAGTCCCATGCCACCTCGAGTAAGACAGGCACGGTAGGGCTTACTACAATCCTCCTAAGCACTAAGTAACAGAAGAGTGGACAAAGCCCATTTAAGCTGGGGCACACGGGACAAGTGAGAGTACCTCAGGGCACCAAGGGGCAGGGCTCATGTGACAAGACCACTGCCTGGGTCCGAGGGTAAGTGAGGAGACGCAGGAGTGAGAAAGAGTCCTGACCCTGGCCATTAGCTGTCATTTTTATTAAGGTGAGCTCTACGTCCCTGTGGCGGGCTCAAGTTCAGGCCCTGGCTCTGCCATCCCAGCCTTGACAAAGTCACAAATCTCGAAGGTTAGACTAGTGTTACAGAAACATCCTAACTATCGTACTTATAAATGCTGAGTGAAATGTCACACGGCTCTGTATGGTGACAAGAATGTGGTAGGCAGTAGAGTAAAGAGGTAAGGGACACAGAAGTATCTCCTGCAAGATCAACAGGGACATCGAACCCTGGTCTTCTTCCCACCCTTGCCTGTAGGCTGGCTTCCAGACAGCATCAGCGTGATGGCTCGGCCCGTGTCATCCAAGATGGCTGTAACTAATACCCATAAACTAATGGATTAAAACTGCTCAGACACAATCTCTGATAGTCTTTCAGTCAAGAATTCTGAAACCAAGGTGTTGGCAGGAACACATTCCCTTTGGAGGTTCCAGGAGAGTCTTATTCCTTGGTTCTTCCAGCTTCCAGCAGTTCCTGGCCTTCCTCTGGCTCTCAGTTGCACCATTCTAATCATGGCCTCCATGTCTGTGTGGCCGCCTGTCCCTGTTTCTGTGTCCTTACTTCTTGTGTGGACATGGGTCCCCGACGCTCTGCCCAGATGACTGCTTTACAACTCTTTGCTAGTTACATCTGAAGTGACTGTATTTCCAACTGATGGCGTGTCCAGAGGTTCCAGGAACACGTGAATTTGGGAGGAGAGGGGAATACTTCTCAAGACAGTTGGTATTTCTCTGGTGCTTCTAGAGGGTTCCATGAGCCTAGAGACCTGCAAAACTGGCTTCACTCTGGTTGAGATACAGTTTCAAGGTACTAATCAATATGTGCTCCCCAGGGGGTTGCAGAGAGGGATGAAAAGATGATGGTTCAGACACAGAAGTTCCTGAACTGCATGTGTGTTTGTCAGTGGGTGATTGGTCAGCACAGAGCCCTGAGGCCACCTGTAGGCATGAATATGTGGGTTTGTTTGACTTATACAAAGCTGGGCCTAGAACAGCTTTGACTGAAGACTCTTTTTATCAAGGGCCACCTCTGGGAAATCTACCTGTAAGAGGGAAGGGTCCTCAGTCATGGGACACAGGCCCTAAGCATTCCCCTGCTCTTATTAGAGAGCAGTCAGGATATCTGTCACCTGGGCTATGGTACCTTTTTAAAGTCTTGGTTCCCTAGCTACACAGTTGGAGCACAAAGGTTGTAAAGGCTCTACAATACCACATGCCTGTCATTCCAGCTATTTGGAGCTGAGTCGGATTATTTAAGTCCAAGAGTTTGAAAATAGCCTGGGCAATTGTGGTGTTTTGAATGAAAATGGCCTCGATAGACCCATAGCGAGTGGTACTATTAGGAGGGTGTGGCCTCATTAGAGTAGGTGTGGCCTTGGAGGAAGTGTGTCACGGGGGTGGACTTTGGTGTTTAAAATGCTCAAGTCAGGCCCAGTGTCACTCTCTCCTCCTGCTGCCTGCTGATCCAGGTGTAGACCTCTCAGCTACCTCTCAAGCACCATGTCTGCCTGTGTGCCACCATGTTTCCCACCATGGTGATAACTGATTAAACTTCTGAAACATAAGCCATCCCCAATTAAATGTTTTCCTTTATAAGAGTTGCTGTTGTCATGGTGTCTGCTCACAGCAATAAAACCCTAGCAAAGGCGAAAATATAGCAAGATCCTATGTCCAAAACCCATGACGACAAGGTGAAGACATGGACCACAACTACCCCAGCCATACTTCACTCACCATGTGTCTGACCCCACGCTAGACCTTACATCACTGGGTATTGTTGACCTGCACACACAGTCCAGCCAAGGTAGGGCTAAGTGGTGTAGCCCAAGGGGTGCAAGCTGCTTGGGCAGAGCCTCTCCTCAGGCTCAGATGAGGACAGCAGCACTCTGTGATGTGTAGTCACATAGGCTTGTTGGTCATGAAAAGATGGGGTTAACAGGATATGTCCTGTGCTAAGTCACTGTCCTCCCTCTGCAATCCTCTCTCCTTCTGCCCTCTCCCTGCTTGCCAGATTCAAAGATGTCAAAATATCTGGGCTTTTGACACTTTAACCTTACCACATAAACAAGCGATAAGTTTAAAAAGACAGTTGCTGGCAACTGGAGGTGATACGAATAGATCGCAATACTGTGGGTGCATCTAAAAGGCAGACCTGGAGAAACAGGGCAAAGTCACGTATGTGTAGAGATAGCACAGCAGAGTCACCTAAGATGACCATTATGGTTGGACTAGATGGAGCTAATACAGTGGAGGTAGTGACACAGGATAGGGTGAGCTGTGTAGTGACTATGGCCAATGAGGAGGTGACAGCTAGCGCTACGGAAAGCCAGGCAGTGAGATTTGAGGATATCGTGACTTGGCGACTCTCTGAGCAGTTTTAACAGCCTGAGAAGGCTGGAGATGCTGGGATATATAGGGAAATCACTGTCATCAAGCACGACCTCAAGAACCCAAAGTATGATTCTCCTGGAAAGGGAAAGAGAAACAGAAAAATAACTGGGTCTGATGAAAAACTGTTTGAGAGGTCATGTTGTAGGGCTGGGGAAGGGTCGTGGTTGGTGATATCCCTGCCTTATATGCATGAGGATCCCAGTTCCATCACTACAACCCACGCAAAAATAAACAATTGTAGTGGCATGCACATGAAATTCCTGCCCTAGGGAGGTGGAGACAGGTGGGACCTTCAGGCTTGCTGCCAGAATAGTGAGAGAGCCTATCTCAAAATAAAGCAAGGTTTAAGAATGACATTCAGTCTAGAGAGACGACTCAGCAGTTAACAACACTGGCTGTTCTTCAAGAGGACCCAGGTTCAATTCCCAGCATGTGAATGACAGTTTACAATCATCTGGAGCTCCAGAGGACCCGGTGCTCCCTTCTGGCCTCTGGGAACACCAGACACACATGTGGTTCACAGAAATACTTGCAGACAAAACACCAACACAAAAGAAGGACAGACAAGCTTGTCCTCTGACCTCCACACACAGGCACATCATACATGCATGTCTTCACACACCAGTGTGCCTCCCACATGACACGTGAGAAGAAATGTTGCCACCGTGGCAACCATTATGACGGTTCCTCCAGACATCAAATCAAACACAGAATGATAATGCATGTGAGTAAAGAACGCAGAGCAGAACCTACAAGAGATATTTGCACACACACACGGTCACAAAGCAACTCAAGCTGGCGGGTGAGTTGATAACCAATGTGTACACACAAATACCGGTGATAAGCAAATTCTGACAGGTGTAACAGCCTCCATGGAACTTGAAGTTATCATGTTATGTAATAAACCAGACACAAAGGAACAAATCTCTGATCCCACTTATATGAGTGGCCAAGTTCATAGACAGAAGGGACAAGCAGTAGCAGGGGCTAGAAGAAGAGAGGAATCAGAAGTACTTGATGGAGACAAAGTTTCAGTTTTGGGAGACAAAGTTCTAGAGATTGGATGGTGGTGACAGCTACGTAACAATGCAAATGTTCTTAATGTTCCTGAACTACATTTAAAAATAGCTAAAACCGTATTTTTACGTTATGTAAAATTTACCACAATAAAATAGGAGGCTGAAGACCTTCAGAAAATAATATATAGTAGATGATTCCATTTATATAAATTTCAAACTGATTGCAATGACAACAATCTGTGGTTACCAGGAGCTGGGGCAGGGAACATGGCCACAAATGTCTCCTGGGGTGATGAAACAATTTCTTCAATTTCCTCTCCATCCCTGCCCCCTCATTTCTCTTCTGAGCTAAGGTCTGGGCATGGTATGGCCCATTCTAGCCTCCAACTTGTGATCTTCCTGCCTCTGCCTCCCCAGTGTTGGGATCGTGCATCTGCACCTTCACACCAGGCAAACATTTTATAGTTTGATAGTGAGAATGATTTCAAATGTTTACTCCACAGCTGGCAAACATCCATCCAACGTACATATGAACAATGCTTTCACTATGGTTTTCAATGATGCTAGAACAAAACCCTCAAAACTGATCTGACATTACAAGTCATAGACTGGAAGCATTGGGCTGCAATGTCCTGGGCTACAGACAAACGCAAGGAGCTCAAACAGAGCATGTGAAGAAACACAGTTTGGTTTTTAGATGAGGCTGAGTGTTCAGCCCTGCATCTTCCCAGGGAGGGTTCTTTTGAGAGTGTCCGGCCTAATTCTGGGCTCCTGGAGCCCTCCCTTCCTCCACCAGGGCATCTCACATGCTCCTTCTTCTCCCTGAAGTTTGGCAGAGGACAGGCTGACGTAGCTGAGCCAGCACAAATCAGTATCCCATGGAGAAATCAATCCACATCTCATGGTAGGGGGGTGAACTGGGTTGCTGGGGAATGCAGGGGCTGTCAATCACCCCATCAAAGGCCCACTGAGCTATATGCTCCTATAGCATTTCACTTCTCACCTCGCTCTCTCAAACACCACAGCCCACTATTTACCATTTCTCGAAGCAAACAGTCTGGGGGCCAGCTGGTGATCATGACTGGCAGGGATACAGTCCTCCGGCCCAGCCTCTCGGCTGCCCAGCACCATGTGTCCTGCCCATGTGAGAAGCTTACAAACGTGGCAGGCTCTGCTAAGTTTACAAGATCACACACTCAGGTAATCCTTTCAGTGTGGAGGTATAAACTGCCACTCTTTTTAAAGAAAAAAAACATTGAAGTTTGTGAAGGGAATGTGTTTTCAGGGACTATGCTACAGAATTTGGGTAAAACGCAACCCTGGGGACTGGGTAGATGGCTCGGTGGGTCAAGTGCAAAGGGCTTGCCGTGCAAGCATGGGGACCTGAGTTCAACCACAGCACCCATGTAAGAGGCAGGTGTGGTGGCGTGCCTCCATAACCCCAGTGCTGGGGAGACACAGGTGGCTTCTGGGAGTCACCGGCCAGCCGGCCCAACCAAAAGAGTTAGCTCCTGGTTCAGTGAGGATGCTGTCCTAAAAACCAAGATGGGATGAGTTAGAAGGAGACCCCTAAGGTTGAACATGTACAGGTGTGTGGATCTGCACATGGATGTATAACATATGCACACACAGATATATACCACATACACACATACATACATGCCCCTCCACATGCACAGACCACACAGATGCATACAGAGACATACACACATATAGAGATATATCACAGGTACACACACACTACACATACCATACACACAGACCCACACACACCATACACATACACAGATGCCCTCCACATGCGCACACACACAGACATATACACATACACACAGACATGTCACAGAAAGACACACATGCACACACAGCACACATTGGCAAAACAGATGTTCTTGTTCAATGCTACACTGCCTCTAAAGGGCCCTGAGCTCATTCCCATACTTGAAAGTGAGATTTAATCCTATCTAGAATAGGCTAAAATGTCACATTGTCCTTTTGTTTCTTTTTATAAAATCTATTATTCACTATTATCTGTAACTAAAACTGTCTTAGCTTATCTCCATCCACCCAAGCAAGTGTTCCAGCCAAAGGCCCCTGCACCTTCTGTCCACTGTCCCTCTAAGCTCCCTGGTACTCACTGACTACCTCCTGGTGGACAGTTCTCCTGAGGGTTGAGGAATACCAACACGGGACCCTCAAAGATGGATACATGGTTTTTATAGATGATAGCCCCACCCCCTTTCTGGTTCCATGAAGCCATTGAGTCTCGCCATGAGACTCAAAGCCATTCTGAGAAAAAAAAAGAACCACGAAGTTCAAAGGTAACAAGGTCTGCTGCCTCCTGATGCACCTTCCTCTGGCTGGGAGAGTCCCTGAACTTTCAGGAACAAACGTCCCAGCCTGTTCTGGTTAAGGTCACCCTCCACAAGGAGCCTCTGTCAATAGTGTGGCTCAAATATATTTGGCCAACAGGAAAACGGAATAAGGAGTTGATTCCAGGAGATGGTGAAGGAGAAAGAGTCCAGAGTCTTGGGGGTTGATGGATTTGGGGGCCAAAGAGCAGATTCTCTCTCACTGAGACCAGCCCCAGGCAGACCTCTCGGGGCTGACACTGAGCAGGCACCTAAGGGTTAAATATCTGCACACCTGCCAAGCACAGAAGCAGCATCTTCACAGCCTGTGCTGCTCACTCTCCAGTCAGAGGAAGGCACTTCTCTCCTTAGCTCTCGCCTCTGCGTGTTTGCCAGCTCAGAATCCCAGAAGCACAGGTGCCTGCCTAGGCTCTCTATGCAAGTCTCGTGAGGTTTAATATCACCGTGCCGTTCATTATTCAAATGCCCCTTCGCAGGGCTGCTTTCATGGAAAGCGCAGCTCCCAACAGCATACTGTATTTAATGATGTGCAGATCCAGTGAGTGGGGGTGAGCGGGATAGCAAGGTGCTTCACTTAAATCCTATTTACTCCAGTCGCGGCAGCCGGATCCCGCAAGCCATTCATCAAATGGTCGTGAGCCCAAGGCCCTTCCTCCTGGACTAAATTTAGATCTTTAATAAGCTGTGAGGCAGGAACCTCTTCCTGGCAGAGGGCTGGCTACTGATCCAGAGACAGGCACATGAGACATACAAAGCTGGCCAGGCATCGATGCCCGTGAACTGCTGAGCCCATTCCAAACACCCAGGGGAACAGATGGAAATTCTGAGGAATAATGTCAGACCAAAACCCAGGTTTTTAAACCTTACCTGTCTCTTTAAAACCCCCAAACAATTCTTGTGTGTTTGCAATAGAAACCCAAGGGTAAGGAGGCTGTACCCATGTACCCACGGAGTCACATTTAAAGCCAGGAAAGGGGGGGGGGACCCTGCAGAGAAGGCAAGGCTCATGTTCCCTAGGGGGAATGTATGTTGTGAGTGTAAGGCCATACTTGTCCAGACTGCAGGATGCTGAAGGAAAGGCCTCTGCCACAGCTGTTCTTCAGTAGACTCCAGGCGGACATCCCTCAAGATCTGACTGTTGCCAGTTCTGTCCAATCTCCCAGCCTGTCTCAGCAGGAAGCACGCACCCTATCTCTTAGCCCCAGAGAGACTAAGGATCATCCAGCCGATTTTAGACTAACTTCAAAGTGCACCTGACTGCCTGGCCCTGAAATGCTCCCTGCCTCAGGTTGAGGCAGCTGGGCTCTGGGCAGGCCCTGTCTCCCAGCCTGTCCTTGCCTGCTTTGAATCTCACGCTATCCCCTGACCCCAGGTGCCCAAGGTCACTCACAAGAGGTCACAGAAGCCACAGCATCTAACTCTCTTGGGCACCCCTGTTCCTGAGGCCTTCGCCACCCCACAAAGGGGACTGAGAAACTGTGCTAAGTCCTGTTCCTCCATTAGTGTTGGGTTCTGCTTGTAGGTGTGAAGGGCTCATCCCAGGGGCTCAGATGACCCTTTCACAACACCGTCAAAGTCACAGCCATTTGACTCCGGCTGTGGCCTGACCCCAGGAGCTCCGGCAGGGAGACAGAGCTGGGCCTCCCCAGGGAGTACCCTGACACCCTCAGCCGCGTTTCTTGCTAGGGTGCTGAGTGCCTGTTTGAAACAGCACCCACAGCAGCCTGTATAAATCACCTTGTTCACAGTCAATTTCACATCCTGATGAAGCCAACCCCTGTGCATTTCTCTTCCTGTCCCAGCTCCCGGCACAAGCGGCAGGCGTGTACGGAACGGCTCACTGCCATAAAGTAAAATTATTTCATGTGACATTGAGGGGGCGAGAAGAACACCCCAGAGTCACTCAAACTGATCCAGACAGGAATGCAGAGGAGGAGCCAACAAACACGTTTTCTCTCTCCAGGGCCACCGGGGTGGGACATCTGCCTCCCAGGAAACAGTCTGCAACATTGTTGCTACTCTGCTACACTGTGGCCAAGGCTGCCCAGTCACGGGCTTCCCAGACGTTCCTCCTCTTTAGCTTCCTCTGCTCATACAGCCTCAGAGACTGTGGTTCATGGTTAATTCATAACCAAGCTATGTAACATATGTAACCTAGCATATGGGTTAAGGAAAGCTGCCTCCTGACATAAAAGGCCACAAGCTGAGAGTCCAGTGCTTTGCGCATCCACATCTATACAGGGGCCGCATTACCCTCAGGCAAGCCTATCAAGACCCAGGTGGCTGCCTGAGGCAGCAGGCTTTCTTCTACACACATAGCTGCAACATACTTCAACTCCAAGCCAAACACAATGAGAAATGAACAAGCCATAGCAAACCAAACCAGTGCAACAACATACAGCAATACATCCAGTGACTGCAGTCTCTCTGCTAGTGGCCTGTTGTTCTGTGGTCACCCTTCATCTTTGGATGATGGGAGATAATATGTGATAAGATGAAGGTGTGTGGTGTAGCAGTAGGCTATTGCTGATTGGTGGGTCAGGAGGAGGGCGCCTGCTTATACAAGTCCGGCTCACTGAAGTGGTAGCAGTAACAGTGTGGGCATACTGGCCGGAGGGGTGATTCATGAACAGGGTGGGATGGGGTAGGACGACATGATGTTTCATCATGGTTCTCAGACAGATTTACAGCTGGAAATTTATGAATTATTTCTAGAATGGCTCAACTGATATATTTTTGGACTGAGGTTGAGCACAGAATTCAGAGCTGAATTCTCAGAAGGACCCCATAGAGGGGAACTGAGGAGATGGCTTCGTAGGAAAAATGTCTGCTTTGCAATTATGAGGATTTGAGTGACATCTTCAGGCTCAGGGGCCTATGTCTGTGACCCCAGGACGTGGGGGGGGGAATAGGATCCCTGGGGCTTGCTGGCCAACCTAGCTGTCCCCACAGGAAGGCACCCAGCATCCATATGTGCTCTCCACATCCACGGGCACACACAGCAGGCAGAGGCTGCACTTTCCCGAAGGTGAGGATTCCCCTTCCTTCTTCCCAGGACTCACATGGCGAATGAACGGTAAGCCTGAAGAAATGCAGATGCAACCTGCTACCTTTCAGTTCCCATTTATAAAACTACATGACCCTCCTCAGGCTAACTAAATGCAAAGGGCCCAAGCCACACCCACACAGCATCTATCTGTTTGGCTTCTGTTTCCCAGACGGTAGGATGTAGTCAGAAGACAGAAATGCCTGGGAGGAAGACACCTGGTGTATGCTTATCATGACTCCCTAGACACACGGACCACGGCAGGGCAGAGATGTGTGCCACCCTGTACCTACTGCTGTCGCTGATGTCAGCCTCCGGAAGGCTCTAGCAAGGAAGGGAAGATTGTTGGCACCATGTGCACATCTGGGAAGGGGGGTGGGCAAGTGCATCTGGTGTGCTCCATGCCTAGCATAGCTGTTATAATGAAGATCCCAACGGACTCAGCTTGAATTCTGGAACAAACAGAACCAACGGCACCGCAGTGGGCTGGGAACCGAGGGAGCCACCAGGGCAAGGAAGGGGGTGTTCCTGCCTGCTGTCAAAATCGCTGTGTTCCCACTTCACCAGCCCACTGACTGACTCTTCAGAAGTCTGTTTTGCTGACAGGTACAGTATGGAACAGGACAGAGTTTAAAGCTGGGGTTCACAGAAGGGAGAACGCCCCCTTCCAGCGGCCACTGCTCCTAGCATAGGAATGGCGCCGGGCTAGGCAGCGCCATCACCACTCTCTTGTGCCCACTCCCACCACTGGGCCAGTGACACAGGCTGGCTGTGGTGTACCTTGGAGGGTACTGAGCCAACCATCAGTGCAGATTAGAACCCAGGCTGCCTTTTGCTGTCCCAGAAGAATGTGGGTTCACATTCTTTTACACACGGTGTTTGAGACAGGCTTCTCAGCTCCAGCTCCTGACGCAGAGGGATGGGAGAGGCAGAGGCAAGGACAAGGTCCAGGCTCTGGGAAAGTGATGGTGAGGACAGTGCCCCCAGCCTGCCGGTCCTCTCACTGCTGGTCAAAGGGCTGCAGGCGGCTCATGTTCCAGGGTGCTGAGACCCGGCAGAGGTTTGGGGAGGCAGTTGGGAACAGGCCATGACCCAGGCCCCCTCTTTCCTCAAAATGCATCCAGGCTCACTAGGGATGGGGCAAGGGTTCTTATGTCCCTGTCCTGTGAAGACGAAGGGACCCTGCAGGGTCCTCCTATGAAAGTCATGCATCCTAGAAACCCAGGGTTTTCAGCTGCCATGGGTGCCCTTCCCTAGGGACCCACTTCCGCCAGACTCTCAGGCCACAGAGCCTTGTGGGATTGTGGAAGAACACAACCACTGGACCAGGACAGAAGCCAAGGTCACTGCTGCTGTCATCTTGGGAAATGGGGACTGGGAGCGGCATTCAGCTTAACATGGGGGTAAGACGAGGCATATGAGCAGATTGCATCCAGGCCGAGAGTTCTGAGCTGTGCTGACCAAGACAGTCCACAGGCACAACACTGGCAGGCCTGGAAGGACCCTCCATGTAGGTGTGTGACAAGCCAACGTCCCACATGGAAAAAGGTCACAACGTTACCGGGAAAGGGAATCAGACTTATTCTATGTTGTTCCAGAAGGCAGAACCAGGGCCAGTGGGTCACAGGCAACCTCTTAGCCCCCACCCCCCAATGAAAAATGAGCATCCTGGTCCTCACCATACAGCCTTCAGGAACGTAGACATCTCTCAATAGGAAGGTGAACACAGAAGTCTGTCTCCGGGAGTGGGCAAGTAAGGGGCGCTGGCTGATGTTGGGGAATATTATTTTCAGGTGTGTGACTTTTGTTTACGCTGCATTTGTTTAACTCTGTGAAGCTGTGTCACTGTGCCTGTCTGAAACACCAGATGGTGCTAATAAAGAGATGAATGGCCAATAGCGAGGCAGGAGCAAGGACAGGCGGGGCTGGCAGGCAGAGAGGATAAATGGAAGGAGGAGCAAGAGAACCAGGAGAGGAGGACATCAGGGGCCAGCCACCTAGCTACCCAGCAAGACACGGGGGGGGGGGGAAGAGGTAAGGTATACAGAATAGAGAAAGATAAAAGCCCAGAGGCAAAAGGTAGTTGGGATAATTTAAGATAAGGAAAGCTGACAAGAAGCAAGCCAAGCGAAGGCCGGGCATTCTTAAGTAATAATAAGCTGCCTCCATGTGATTAGTTGGGAGCTGGGTGGTGGGCCCCTCAAAAAGCCAAAAGAGTAAAATATCACACAATAGGCTGACGCCTCCCTGTGACACAAAAGCCCTCAAGTCATCCTTCCTCCCTGGGGAAGCAGATGACAGGTCCAGTTACAAACATAGGGCTATGGGCTCAGGCTGGACAGGAGCCCCCTGTCAGAGAGCAGGTGGTGCTCCCGCAAGCCGTGGCAGTGTCAAAAGGCGGAGTCTCAGGGTTGACGTGCAGGCAAGGTGACTCATGCCTCTCTCAGCTCTCTGACACAGAAAGATGCTCACGCATCTAAAAGGCCTCCCTCGGAAGAACAGTGTGTTCCCTTTGGTTCCACGCTCCGTCTGATGGCCCCAAGGGTAGGTCTGCTGGGGACAGCAGGCACATGCCACTGGATACTGGACTCCAGCTGGTAAGTATATACGCTTCCCGCTCCCAGGATCCTTCCGGCAGCTCTGAGCGGTGGGTAAGCTGGACTTTTGGATCCGCTAGGGCCCTACACTAGAGCCGCTGGCCACAGGCAGAGGCCTGGGTCTGGAGGAAAAGTGGAGGGAAGCAGCCTGGAGCTTGTAAGTTAGGGTAAGGAAGTGTTCAGGCTCAATAGAGGGACTGTGCTTCCCTTCTGGGCTGATGGTCCTCAGAGGCATCTCCACCGCAACACCGAAAATAAACTCTGAAATATATGCTGGGTTCGAATGTGAATACCACACTGTCCCTTCATCTTTTTCAATGGTTCCACATCTTGGCCATTTTCATAAATGTACGTTGTGTGGTGGTCTGAAGGAAAAAGGTCCGCCACCGTCTCTTGTATCTGAACACTTGGTCCCCAGTGGGGGGTAGTGTCTGGGGAGGTTGGGGAGGTTAGGAGGAAGTGCGACAGTGGGGGTGGGCTTTGAAGGCATAGAGCCTCATCTGATCCCCTGGATTCTCTCTGGGTTTCCTATGTGTGGATGAAAATGTGAACGGCCAGCGTCCTGCTTCTGCCGCCATGTTCCCACACACACACAACTACCATGCCATCCCCACGTGATGGACTCTGTCCCTCTGGAGCCAGAAGCCAGTTACCCCTTCTTTCACTAAGTTGCCTTGTTGCTGTTGTCTTAGCAACTGAAAACTAACATATCCATATAACATGACTTCATGCTCTTTCATAGCCGAGATCAGCTCCTCTAATGGGTGTGCCTCCTGCGCTGGGGTGGCTTCCGGTAGTCCTTCGTTCCCGTCCCTTTGGTAGGACAGACAAGGCAGCTGACTGCCAATGTCCTCCCTCACCTTTCACGTCACACGTGTGAACTCACGTCTGAATGACTGGAAGTGGGATTTCTGCATCACCTTTCATAGCTCCTCCAAGCTTCCTGCTCTGGGAAGGGTTACTACTCCCACCCCCTGCCAGGAGCAGGAAGGGAAGGCATCCTGCCAACCTTAAAGAGTGAAGTTGCAGGGGTTAGAGGTGTGACTCAGCAGTAGAGACCTGCTTAGGCTCTGTGCATCCCACTGGACCATCACCAGCGTCAGAGTAATGGGGAAGAAAGACTAAAGTTAGGTATTTTTTCATTGATTTAATTTCCTTGTCCTGGGAATGGTCTGTTCCCATCCTTTCTCCATTATCTCCAGGCTGAAGCTGTTCCCTTAACAGACCCGTGGGTGTGAAGCCATGACTACATCCACCCTGAAGGGTGTTCTGCAGCTGTCCACCCAGAGGAAAAGGGCCAAGACCCTGAGTCGGAGGGGCTGCCACAGACGAAGCAGGTCTAGAGCTCTCTGCTTTGTCGGCAACGGTTAGGATGCCTGGGCACAGGGCTGTGGGTGGACGCAGCTGGAATGCATGCGCAAAGCATATGGCCAGCAGCACATCTACCCTCCCGAGCAGCTTGGGTCTCTGCTGCTTCTAATTATTTATTAAGTGAGCAAATCAAAACAAACTACAGCATCATTAACTCAGCAAGGGGGTGTCACATGAGCCGAGCCGGGAAGGCTGTATGCTGTGGTTTGTATTCCACAGGCCCTCAGGCTGTCCAGCTAGGGAAAGGGCTGCATTTGCTCCCTCTCTTCTCCCTTCCTCACCACCCCTTCCCTGCTGCCTCTCCCTGTCACTCCTCCCCCGTCTCATCCTCTCTCCCATCTAGCCAACCGCTTTGTACTGACTGAAGGGTGGGCAAAATTTTGCCCCTAGATCATCCAGTCCCTCCCCTAGCTCTGCGCACGAGGTCCCCTTTCAGGTCAGAGATAGTCTGTGGCTATAGTGGGTGAAGGCAGGGTTATGTTACTTGGCTCTGCCACACCCCTGTCATGAATCCACTAAGCCGTTCTCTGGGCTTCCATTCCTGCCACCCAAGCCCTCCACCAGGAGCAAGTTGAAGAGCCTGCTTTATTGACCCTGAGAACCAGATTTTCCATGCCCCCATGCTGATGGTCCTGGCCATGTCACTAAGCGATTTTGCTCTTCTACCCTGAGCAATGCCCACTGTGAGGAGGAAGGGGAAGAATGGGCTTCTTGTTGCAAGCTGTGAATGCAGAAGGCAGCAGGAGACCCCCAGCCTCATCAGCACTCTCTTCCTGGGGTCTGCAGCACCCCAAGGAAACTGGTGGCGCGTAGGGGAGGTGTGAGCATCAGCCCTGAGAACCTCTTCTCTCAGCTCCTTATCTGCCTTGTCCCCCAGCCCTGATGTCAGCACTCTTCATTATAGTCAGGAGAGTCTAGGTCACCAAGTGTCCCTGCCGACTTCTCGTTTTCTAGTCCTTGTGTATTTCTGTGTATTAAATCTCTCCTGCTTGATATACCCAGCATGCTCTCTGTTTTCACAGATGAGGCCATCTATAATAGATATGATTAACTGTCACCCTGATAAAATCTAGAATCACTTATGAAATGGTCTCTGGGCATGTCTGTAGGGTGTTATCTTGATTGGCATAATTGAGGTTCAAAGATAACCTCCCACCCTGTCACTCCCAGACCCCAACCCTGGTGGATGGGACTACTCCCTGGCTGGGATCCTGGACAAGATAGTGGAGAAAGGGGGCCTAGTGCAAAATGAACCTACAGTTGTTTCTGATTATCGAGGGGCCAGCTGCTTCAGGCACCCCCTGCCTTGCCTTCCCGGCCCACAGTGGGCTATATCTTGAACTACGATCGTTGTGATCAATACGATATAAACCCTATCTCCCTTAAGTTGCTTCTGTCGGATTATTTTATCACTGTAATGGGAAAAGAAACTACGGCATCATCTAACTGTGTCCAACAATAGACAGAGGCTGACCAGTGTTTCCACGGTAGCAGGGAGGATGGGTGAAGGGAGGCAATCGCTGCCGAGTCTGGAGAGATGGAGGCTTCCATGTCCAGAGTTATCCAGACCCCAAGGGCTCAGATTTCGTGGAGAATCAGCTGGAGGAGTGACCGTCAACACGTCCCTTTCTGTCTCATGGGTCTGTGCATCTGTTTCACCCACATCACACCAGGCTGCCCGAAGGGCTGTTTCTCTCTCTCCAGGGGTGAGACTGTGTAGCTGACGATCGCCCAGAGCTTTCTAAGACAGCATCTGTCAGTAGATTTCATGTGGCTGGTGATTTTTCTTTTTTTCCTTCTCAGTTTAATATGAGGATGTGTAAAAGTTTTATTTGGTCCACTTAGACAAAGTAAAGGGGGCAATGCCATAAGGCCACGGAAGTTCCCAGACTGTGTGCTGCCAGGGCTCACCAGCTCTGGCTCCTCCCTTCATCTCCGCTGCTCATAGGAGGGGAAGGGTTCAACAACTTATCTTGTGAAAGTGGGAACTATCTGCGGATATCCAGCTACTCTGGAAAGAGATTGAAGACACCGACACCCAAGAACTTCCAGATGTTCTGATAAGATCTTGAGTTGTATATAAATTCCCTTAAACGTATTTATAGTTGCTCAATTACAAAGCCACAAGTCAAATACCCCTGTGTTACATTTGCCTTATGTGTGTATAAGCATGACTGTGTGTGCACATATGTATGTGTGCACACGCACACAGGTGTGTGAGGGGGATACATGTACCCATTTGCATGCACATGGAGGCCAGAGGACACTGCGTATTCTGCTCTGTGATGGTTTGAGTGAGATGACCCCCATAGGTCTCAGGCATTCAAACACTTGATTCCCAGCTGGTGGCTGTTTGGGGAGGATTAGGAGGTGTGGCCTTGCTGGAGGAGGTGTGTCACTGGGGATGGCCTTTGCAGGTTTTAAAGTTTGGTACCATTTCAAGTTTATTCTCTCTGCTTCTTTTTTGTGGATCTCACGATGCAAGTTCTCAGCTGCTGTTCCAGCGCATGCCTGCCTGCCAGCCTGCCTGTGATCCATCTGATGGTGATGGACTCATCCCTCCAGAACTGTAAGCTGCAAACAAACACTTTCTTCTGCAAGCTGTCTCGGTCATAATGTCCTATCACAGCAGCAGATAACACATGTTGCATCACACCTTGCCTTTCTCCCTCAAGATGGGAGGTCCCGCTGAGCCTGAAACACGCTGCTTTTCAGCTAGGCTGGCTGTCTGGAGTGACCCTCCTCTTTCTGCTTTCCACAGTCCCCAGTCCTGGGATTATACAGCTCGGTGGCCACACCTGGCTTTTACACAGTCCCTAAACTCACGTTCACTCAGCAAGCACTCTTACCCCTGAGCTGTCCTGCTGGCCCTGTATTTGTTCCTTCAATAAAGAAAAGGATATTTTGCTCCTTTCTGTTAAACCCTGGGATGCGCAGACAGCTCAACCTTTTTGTGGAAGCTTACCAAAGGAGGCTTCAGCAGTGTGTCTAGGATGAGGAGCCAGGAGGAAGAAATGCCCTGGGATCAACCCACACTAAGGCTTCCTGAGCCCTTACTGTGAGCTGGCTCTGTACATTGGTTGTCTGAGCCTTTTGTTTCCTTGACTTTAAAATCCACTCTACCTTGGCCACAGCAATGCTTGGTTCCAGTATTTGCTGTCTTTGCTGTCTGTATTTATTTTGAACCTAACCTCAGCACTGCAGCTACCCTGACTGACCCACTCAGCCTCCAGGCCTAGCCAGCTTACCTTCTGCATTCCCTGCCATCTCCTCCCTTCCCTGACACTGGGAGGTGGCCCAGGGCTTTGTAGATGCTAGGCAAGCACTCTGCCACTGATCTCCATCCACAGCAGTGTTTTTGAGACCAGATCCCATGACATTGAGGCTCATGCTGGCCGTGAACGTTCCATCCTACTACCTCAGCCCCTGAGTGCCAGGATTGCAGCATGGGCTTCTAGGGGTGCCACAGAGCTAGGGTTTGTTTTAAGCTGTTTTTATGCTAGGACTCCTGAAAGACTCCCTATTTCCGATCTTAGACTCCAAGAGGAAAGGGTGCCTGTGTAGGAATCCAGACGAGATCCCAAACTGAAGACAGCCATGTATCCAAGCACAGCCCTTTGGCTTACATACGAGAGTTGAATACACAGTCAAATATACACAATATTGCATTTGTCCCTTTTACCCTCCTTAAGCATTTGTGGAGCCAGCACTATACACTTGGGTGGACTCCAGGGCTTCAAATCACAGGAAGCTGTTTTCATATATACCAACTGGGTTATTTAACATGAAATCAAACAATTCTAGATGTCTGAGCCTGAATAAATTATAAAATTATTACACTTAGAATGGACTGGTTTTTTTTTTTTCAAAACCTCCATCCTGGTGTCACTTGAATGGAACCCCAAATTTCCTGCAATTCCTGGATGTAGGCATGTTAATTCCAACGTGCCTAATACAACCTGCACTTGCATTTTGCATAATGCAAGCTTATGCCTCTGTGCAGTCTTCAGATTAATCTTGCATTCTGTATTATCATGCATACCACACACACGGCCACTAATGCCTCTACAGAGAGGCTGCAAATGCATGTTCAGAGCTAAAAAATTGGTCAGCTTTGACACGGAGTGAGCATAGATTCGGACTCTGGGGACTAACAACCAAATAGCACTGAATAAGCAGGTTGGATACTGAAGACAAGGCTTCGGA
Organism: Ondatra zibethicus; assembly: GCA_004026605.1. Lineage (NCBI taxonomy): Eukaryota > Metazoa > Chordata > Mammalia > Rodentia > Cricetidae > Ondatra > Ondatra zibethicus. Next base: position 35,548 of record PVIU01009344.1, read on the forward strand.
CCTCAGCCAGTGACTACGGGAGTCCAGAGATGGGTGATGGCAGAAGAAGAGAGGCAAAGACTCCTAAGACGGAGGGAGGGCGGTCTGGATAATGCACGCATGGCTTCAGCTCCCTGGCAGAAAGCATGTGCTGGCGGCGTGATGTTGAGATAAATGGGATGAGTCACCTAGAAAAACCAGGCTGAACAGCTGTGGTCTTGTGTCCCCGATGTCCTGTGCCCCTGCTGTCCCCTCTTGAGATGAGGAGGGAGTGAGGCTCTCTCTGTACTGGGGCTGTGAGTTGGCAGGGTTTTCACGGTCAGGACTTCCCAAAAGTGCAAGCACATGGTAAGTGTTAGGAGGGTAGGTGAGGAGGGATGGAGGAGCAAAGTTCCTTTGAGTCACCTGCCCAGAGGTGGGACACAGGAAGGAAGTCTGGGCTTGGAAGCAGTCAGCAGTCAAGAAGCAAAATCAACTAGAACCACAACAAGTCTTCCTTTAGTCGCCGTGAGATTTAAAACCCTGTGGAAGTCCGCCTACTGTGAGACACAACTTACCTGAAACTGTAAATTCAGCAGGACAAGTTGCAAACCACAAAAAAATAAATGATGCTACAGGAACAGGGAACTGGCCCAGTGCCCACGCCTAGCAGATACCAATAACTGAATTAAATTTAACTTTTGTTTCCTCTCATATTTGTCCCCAAACTTGTGTTCTTGTAAACACCAGAGAGAGGCCTTCAGATACAGCCAGGCTCTGTTATTTATAGACATACTGGGCTAGGGATGTAGAGAATATCAGAGCGGGAGAAGTTCTTTGGTGGGAAGACAGAGGGCCAAGAAGGTGGTCACGGCTCTGTGCGAGGATGCCTACAAGATGTGCCTCACGCAGATGCTGATCATCTCCCTGCACAGAAGAAAATGGTCCCAGTGGGTAGGGCAAGAGTAGGAATGGACAGGTCTAGGGCCTCTGCCTCAGAATGTGACTGGGGAGAGGGCTCCCTCAGAAGGAATCAGGCTGAGTCAATCTCCACTAGCAGAGGCTCTAAATCCAAGAAGATGGCCATGCTCTGTAAGAAGGAAAAACAGACACAGACAGAAAGACAGGGAGAGTGGCATGTGATGAGACAAGTTAGAAGAGACACAGCTGCAAGTCAAGGACATCAAGGTGGACAGCTGACACCAAGGCAGACATAGAAGACAGACAGTCACTGCTAGAGCTGACACCCAAGATGGAGAGACGGCTACCACCGTACTTGGAAGAATGAGAAGATCTACCCAGACTCTCAACGACAGCAGGCCTTCCCAGGGTTTTGGTGGCAGCCTTGCAGCCTTCAAGGCTATTTTCTAAATCCTAATTATCCAGTTCTGCCATGACAGTCTTAGAAAACGAAGAAGAAATCATCCATTACTTTAGTCCATTATGAGGGTATGTAATTTTACTGCAAATTGGAATAACTGGGACATTATATTTTCTTTTGTTTTAGAAATAATGAGTAAACTGGAGATGTACAGATATGGTCATCTTGTTATTAAATTCCTCAGCATTATTTTAAATATTCAACAAGACATTTCATTTAGAGTTTGGGCTCATAATAATTTTTATGGTCCACAGTTGGTATTATTGAAAATTTGTAAGTTGAAGATAAAGATGCCTTTCTGCAAGACACGCTGGCAAAGAGCAGGCGGGAAGTGGTTGTCTCTGGGCTCTGAGATCACAGCTCATTCTTTCTTTTCTGCTGCTTTGAAATGTTCCTCATTAGATTCTACATATTTCAGAGAAACTCATTTGTTACCCACAAGAGCTATTACTCTTCCCATAAAAGGAAAAAAAAAAAAAACAACAACACAGGATTCCAGCCTTCTTATCTTGGTGCTTTTATCTTTCTTGACTATTGACCCCAGGGCTCAGGGTTGTGTTCACAGCCTCCTGATCAGAGCTAAGAGGAGAAAGGCAGATCACACAATGCAGAACAGCCGTCAGAGGCCAGGAAAGGGTGGACCTGAACATCCCCACCACAGCCAGAGACCAGGCTGGGGAACAAGCACGGGGGGGGGGGTGCGGAGGGGAGCTTTTCTTTTTAGTGTCAAACCATGGACAGTTATGTGCAAGAGATTTTACAAATAGGCTTTCAAATCCTGTTGCTCAGTCAACAAATACTCTTGTGAAAACAGCCAAACATGTCTGGAGACAGAGCCCAGAGACCTGGATAGTTTTATGTCAACTTGACAGAAGTTAAAGTAAGGCTCTCTCTCTCTCTCTCTCTCTCTCTCTCTCTCTCTCTCTCTCTCTCTCTCTCTCTCTGTCTCTCTCTCTCTCTTTCTCTCCCTCCCTCCCTCTTTTCCTCCTCCTTCACCCCTATCTCTCCTAGTTTTTGAGACAGGGTTTCACTGTGTAGCCCTAGCTTCCTGGAACTCACTTTATACACCACGCTGGTCTTAAACTCACAGAGATCCATTTGCCTTTGCCTCCTCAGGACTGGGGTTGAATGTGTGTGCCACCAACACTGGCCAGCATTTTCTTAATTACTGACTGATATGAAAGGGCCCAGTCCATTGTGGGTGGTGTCATCCTTGGGCAGATGGTCTTGGGTTCTATAAGAAAGAAGGCTGAACAAGGAGGAGCAAGCCAGTAAGCAATTCTCCTCCATGGCCTCTGTGTCAGCTCCTGCTTCCAGGTTCTGCCGTGTCTGAGTTCCTGTCCTGACTGCCTTCAATGAGGAACTACAGTATGGAAGTGTCAGCCAAATAAACCCTTCCCCAACTTTATTTTTAGTCATAGTTTTTCATTGCAGCAATAGTAACCCTAAATAAGATAACCAGTCGGGAAAAAAAATGCTCACTGTGAAAGTGTGAAGACCTGAGTTCAATTCCTAGAGCACACATAAACATATAACATCATAGTTTATGTCTGTATCCCAATACCCAGGAGGAAGAAGCAGAGGACTCACTGGGGTTTGCTGACTACCCAACCTAGAACAATTGGAGAGCTTCAGGTTTATGAGAGACTCTATCTCAAACATAAGTCAACATTCCTAAGAATGACACCAAGGTTGACTTCTGGTCTCCAACACACACAAGGACATACATGTATGTTGGGGGCTGCAGACCCCCTTGATCCCTTGACTTTCTTTGCCTGCCTCGGACCCTTTGCCTGCTGGAGTGAAACAACTTATTTTCCTGTGCCTGCAGCTGCTCTGAGAATAAGACCCTCATGAGTTCCTGATGGCAGGGGAATGAATTCTGGTGGGCTTTACAGCTGGAAATCCCAAGAGCTGGCATGACTATCACTTAAGGATCCCTATATAAGCTTCCCTGGAGCACAATAAAGTTGGCATTCTTGTTTCAAGGATGACCAGTGTCCCCGTGTCTCTGTCTATCTGTGTGTGTGTCTGTGTTTAAATCTCCAGCCCCTTTCCCGGCTCACAAACAGTACCATAGCACAGCATAGCGCAGAGTGCTCAGAACAAGCGTAGTGTTTTACACATGTGCATGTTTATCTACACAGACACATGCACCCACATTCACACTGACACTCACAGACACACATATACATACAGATATACATGCACTCTCTCACATACCCACATACTCATACACACACACACACATGCACACACAAATGTACAATCACACATAACTAAAATTAAGTAGGAAGTTCTAATTCTGCTATTTACCATACACTGTACTCAAAAGAATGACCCCATGTTACATTTACTGTAAAGAAAGGTGATTTGAACCCCCAAAACACTAAAACAAAATATGCAAACAAGTACCTGAGTAATAAAAAAGTACGGTCAGCAGGCTTTGGAAGAACCAAATGTTGAGGAGATTTGGCAGTGATGTTCTGACTTTTCCCCCTTGGGTGTTTAGAGAGCAGGTGAGGAAGACACTCAGGCAGGAATCCTGTCTTTCTGGCCACAGCAATGGAAAGAAAGGAGCCCCTTTGAGCTAGAGAGGATGAGGAAAAACTCCAGAGCACAGCAAGCTAGCTAAGGAATGCCACGGTCCAGACTCATGCCTGTACCACACAGGAGGGACCCAGACTAGCAACCGAAAGACTGCAGCAGAAGACCAAGGTTTCAGTCACAGCCAAGTCCCAGGTGAAAGCAGAGGGAACTCAAAGGGAAAGACAAACAGTAGAAGCACAGAACTCTACACAGGAGCACAGCTAGACTGGCCATTTATCTCCTGATGGAGGCAGGGTCCAGACAGGGCAGTATGTGTCTACAGTGCTGGAAGTAGCTGTATTGTGTTGCATTTATTGTTTAAAAAAAATAGGTGTTTCTTTTTTTAAGAAACAGTGCCAAATGGTTGTGTGTTCATAGAGTCTAGGAAGTGGGGGGTATGGTGAAACCCTCAGCTTATCTGCTGAGCTGGAGGAAACTCAGCTTGTCTGCTGAGCTGGGGATCAGATACACTGTCCAACCTCCTCATCATAACACAGAAATTACAGTGATAACCCTTTGAGAGACTCCTGTGAGGACTGGATCTATAACAGAAGCAAAAATTTCCAGGCAAGTCCAATAGTAAATGGTAAGAGACTTTTGTCTCCAAATGACCACATCAGAGGTCATAGGCTACAAATGAAACTTCAAGAAACAGCTTTACCAGTTACAAAGCTGCTAGGCTTTGGCTGCTGAAGACTCCCATCAGAGTGTCCCAGTCCACAAGCCAAGTTGTTCAAGTGTTTAGGAAATGATAAATTCACAGTTGCATGTCCCTAGAACATAGCGGCAATGCTTATCACAGACATCCAAAGCAGAACTTGCTAGGTAAGCAGCAGTCCAATTTTCCAAAGTATTCTTTTAAAATTGAACGCTTCATTCTTCCAAGCTGTTTTAGTTACTTTTCTAATGCTGTGCTAAGACACCATGACCAATGCAACTTATAAAATACAGGGTTTATTTGTGGCTTCAGCTTCAGAGAGTTAGAGTTCATGACCATCATGGTGGACCATGGAGCAGGCAGGGAAGCAAAGTGCTAAAGCAATAGCTAAGAGCTTACATCCTGACCCACAGCACCAGGCACAGAGAGCTCACTGGGAATGGTGTGGGCTTCAGAAACTCCAAAGCCCGTTTCTACTATCAAATTTCCTCCAACAAGGTCACCCCTCTTAATCCTTCCTGCTGAGAGTTGCCACGGGAGTATACAGCAGGTGACAACTGATATTTAATAAGTCGACCTGCCAGACATATAACTCTCTGATGGGGAGCCCCACTAGGCAAAGCTGTGAGTTACTGACTGTAAATGATCGGTTGCTCCTGTCTGTAATTGTGCTCATGAGCCACTTCATTTCTTCCCTATGAACTGCATTCCTTCCCTAATAACAGCTATGGGCATTTTCCCATTGCTTGTGTGTTTATCTCATGGAAATATTCCATCTATTGGACACACATACAGCTGTGGAAGGTCAGGAAGATGATTTCTTCTTAAGCTGTATAATTTTTATGAATAGAAACAATACTAGGATATCTTTCATTATTCAGACTGACATAAGAGAGCAATAGTACTTTCAGCCACAAGGACAGCTAATTTTAGACTTCAGAACATATTCAAAGCAAACTGGTTGCCCGTGGAGATGAATACCTGGTTGCCCCTAGAGCCAAAGGCACGAGATCATTTTCCCAGGTGTTTGCTGCTGATTCAAGGTCAGGCTTGAGGTAACTTTGGTAGATATCAACCTCATGCAGCAATGGACTTTCTGCATGTACTCCCTACCACTCAAGGTCCTACTAACTACCTGTTATCATTATGTCTTGAATTTCAATGCTGTTTCCTGTCTGGAAACCTTTGCCAATTTAGAGCTCTATGCATGGCCAAGCGTTACTCACTGGCTTGTCAACATGACGTTGGTAGCCAAAGAGAAACTATGTGGCTTACCCTGTGTTATGAGAAGGGTCAGGTCCTGAAAATGTAACATATAGTTGTCCAGAGTTTGTCTGTGAGAGGAGGTGCCTTGGTAGAGAAGTGGATGTGTAGAGCTATGTAAGAGCTGTGCAGAGGGTAAGCATGTGTGTGTGTGTGTGCAGTGTGTGTGTACTGTCTGTGTGTGCACTGTGTGTGTGCAGTGTGTGTGTACTGTGTGTGTGGTATGTGTGTGTGCAGTGTTTGTGCACTGTGTGTGTGTGTGTGTGCTGAGTGAAGCATGCAGTTGAATGGGCAGAGGGAGAAGTGTGAGAGATGAAGAAGTGTGAGAGTGAGTAAAGACTGAATGAATGATGTACATGTGTGAGCGAGAGAGATGTGTGAAAGAGCTGCTGCTATGCAGAGGAGCTGTGCCTAGGAACTGTGTACAGTGCTGTCTGGTGAGAGAGCTGTGTAAATAATATGTTAGCTGTGTGGAGATCCGTAACTGTGTAGAGATCTGTAACTGTGTGGAGGCAAGGGAGATAAAGCTGTACAGAAAAGAGATTAGAAGAGAAATGTATGTAAAGAAAGATGTGTAGCCATGTGAAAATAGATGTGTGTATGGAGATGCATAGCCATGTAGGAGAGAGATGTATATATGTAGCTGTATGTAGCGTGTGGAGACAGAGATTCTGAGAGAGGATTATTTAAGGTGAAGTAAAAGGGCAAGTTACCATCAGAAAGTATGTGATTCCTTATTTTTCCCCTCAGACAAATAAGGAATTTTCCTAAGCCCTCACTACTCTGAGGTCTTCTTTTCGCTACCCTGACGCTGATGGGAGGCTTCCCCATCAGTGATATTCTGGAGCCCGAACAGGAACTTGAACCCTGGTGCTGAGAGCTGCCCTTGTAGTATACAGCACCTTCCCAAATACAACTGAGGACCAAGCAGTCAAATTATGAACCTGTGGGGGCCATTCTCATTCCAACACCACACGAGGCTATTTTCTTCATTAATTATGCTCTGAGATCAGGGAATGAGGACCTCTTGAAGTAGGACTTGGCCTCTAGCTCTGGAGGACCACAGCTAGCTGTACCTCCCAGGTCTCAACGACCTCTCCTACAAACTGGGTGGCAGGATGGAGGTAGGCCAGGGACTCTCCTAAGGTCTCTCTGGATCTGTGTACAACTCCACACCTCTGCAAGGTGCAATAGGAGCGAATATCCAGGGAATATGGGCCAGAAAACATCCAAATTTCCCCAAAATTCTGAAAAGACACCCACTTTCCAACCCTGACATGTCAAAAAATTAATTTCCATGTGGCATGAGGATTTGCAGAGTGGCACACCTCCATTCTTGCCACCTTGCTAACACTATGAACACCACTGGATTGCTAGGTATGGCCTTCAGATGCTTTGGTCATTAACTCTGTTGCATTTAATGCCTGTCCATTAAGATGAATAAAATGCTCCCTCTTCCTCCAAAGCTCTCTGTTAGAAACAAACAAACAAACAAAAAAACCCCAACAACTATGGTGCTATGAGTGCACATGAAAGCCACTGTCTTCAGGCAGGCATCACACATAAAACCCATGAACTTTCCCTGATTCCTGTATCACCAGCTTCCGTGGGCACAGTCATGGTGATGCCATGCAAAGGACAAAGATGTGAGACACACTCCGTATGTCTTCGTTGTGGTTTCAATTGCTGTGAGGAGACACCATGACTATGGCAACTCTTATCAAGGAGACATTTAACCGGGGTGGCTCATGGTTCAATTCATGATCATCATGGTGGGGGGCATAGCAGTGTACAGCCAGATATGGTGCTGGGCCTACATCTTGTAGGCAACAGAAAGTCAACTGAGACACTGGGCAGTATTCTGAGCATAGGAAACCTCAAAGCCCACCTCCACATTGACACACTTCCTCCAACAAGGCCATACCCACTCCAACAAAGCCACACCTCCTAATAGTGCCACTCCCTATGAGATTATTGAGCGGAGCATTCCAGAACATATGAGAATATTTCAGCCAGATAATTCATTGTATATATAAATGATTTAACTTATAACAGATCAAAAATTATCACTGATTAGTAGTTTTGTATTCTATTGTTTCTGAATAAATCAGGGTAAAACCAAATGCTGTAAGAAATTTACATATATTTGATATAGCTTCAATATGAAGCTAAATAAACATTTTTCTTGGTAGGAGTTGGTAAGGTGTTTAGCATAAGCTTGGTGTCTCTAAAGAGGGAGGGTGACCACCTTCACCGTGGTGGACTTACACAGATTCACTAAGGACAGTATCGACCCAACCACTGGAACGGTACATCTGTGCAGAAAGAATGACCTTTTCAGTTAAGGTTCTGGGTAAATTAGATGTCCAAGATGACCCCTCTCCAAACCTTGATCTTAACCTCTCAACATTCTGTAAAATTAATTCCAAATGAATTTGAGGTCTAAGTAGAAAAAGCCACAAAGTAAAAAGTTCTCAGAGAAAACACAGAAAGATCTTTGTGACCATGGGCACCCTTCCTAAGAAGTGCACAGAAAGAACCAACAGCCACTGAATGATTGACAAGTGGGACTTGTCAGAAAGTGAGAAATCTATTATCCGCAAACACCGCTAGAGTAGGGAGTGAGGTGGGGTGGGGATACTTCGGTAGTCTGAATGAAAAAATGAGAGATGTCCCCTCTAGTCTCGGGCATTTGTCTTGGTCCCTGTTGGTGGCTGGGGAGGTTTAGGGAGTAGCAGGCTTTGAGATTAAAAAAAAAAAGCCTTATCCAATTTCAGTTTGTTCCCTCTGCTGACACAGTAAGAAAGGTGAGCTCTCGCTCCTCCCTGCTCTGGCTGCTGACATGATGAACTCTTGGCTCCCAAATCAGTTCAACTTAACTCCTTCTTCCACAAGCTGCCTTGTTCATGGTGTCTCATCCCAGCAATAGGAAAGCAACTAACAGAGGTACAGGGCAGAAAAAAGTTATACATAACATCACAGAAATGACTACAAAAAAAATCTATACAAAGAATGCCTAGGGGCCAAGGAGACGGCTCAGTCAGTGATGTGCTTGCCACACAAGCATGGAACCCTCAGCTCAGATCACCGTGGTGGCGGGCACCCGTAGCCCTAGCCTTGGAGGGGCTGGCGCGGCACAGACACATAGGTTTCTGAAGGTCACTGGAAGCCAGTCTAGCCAGCCAGTGAACTCTGGGTTCAGTGATATTGAGAGACCCTGCCTCAAAACTGTGAAGAGCAATCAAGGAAGACGCCCAAAGCCACCTCTAGTCTCTACTCCTGCACACATGCTACACACACATACGCACAAAAATTTAAGAGCG
>PVIU01009344.1:44819-77056 GCA_004026605.1 Ondatra zibethicus
CAGCATAAGTTGTCATCAGTGTTTTTGATCTTGGCCATTCTTACAGGTGTAAGATGGAATCTCAGAGTTGTTTTGATTTGCATTTCTCTGATGACTAAGGATGTTGAACATTTCCTTAAGTGTCTTTCAGCCATTTTAGATTCCTCTGTTGAGAGTTCTCTGTTTAGGTCTGTACTCCATTTTTTAATTGGATTATGTGTTCTTTTGATGACCAATTTCTTGAGTTCTTTGTATAGTTTGGAGATCAGACCTCTGTCTGATGTGGGGTTAGTGAAGATCTTTTCCCATTCTGTAGGATGTCATTTTGTCTTGTTGACCATGTCCTTTGCTTTACAGAAGCTGCTCAACTATGTTCATAGCAGCTTTGTTTGTCATAGCCAGAACCTGGAAACAACCTAAATGCCCCTCGACTGAAGAATGGATAAGAAAAATGTGGTACATTTACACAATGGAGTACTACACAGCAGAAAAAAAATAATGACAGCTTGAATTTTGCAGGAAAATGGATGGAACTAGAAAGCATTATTTTGAATGAGGTAACCCAGACACAGAAAGACAATTATCACATGTACTCACTCACAGGTGGTTTTTAAACATAAAGCAAAGAAAACCAGCCTACAAACCACAATCCCAGAGAACCTAGACAACAATGAGGACCCTAAGAGAGACATACATAGATCTAATCTACCTGGGAAGTAGAAAAAGACAAGATCTCCTGAGTAAATTGGGAGCATGGGGATCTTGGGAGAGAGTTGAAGGGGAGAGGGGAGAGGCAGGGAGGGGAGCAGAGAAAAATGTAGAGCTCAATAAAAATCAATAAAAAAAAGAAATGGCCAAAAAATTTAAGAATGCCTAGAAATCAAGAAGAAAAGGAAAATTGACATTCTTTTTAAAAATGGCCAAAAGACTTCTAAGAACTTCTCACAAGGCAGAGGCCACGAGGTTGGAGAGATGGCTATGTGATGAAGAGCACTTCACTGATCTTGTAAAGGACCTGGGTTAAGTTCCCAGGATCCACATGGCAGCTCACACCCATTTGTAACTCCAGCTCTTGGGGGAAATGATACCTTTGGTCTCCTTGGGTACCAGCTCCCGCATACATAATCTAAAATAATAAAATAAATCTTGAACAAGTAAGTAAAACTAAAAAATGTTCAGGCATGAGATTGGATTTAAAGAGGTTGGTGACCCTGTGGAGACCATAACTAAGATAAGAGACTTCTAGAGTGTGGGGTGCTAGCGAGACAGGCATGCTCAACTCAAAAATCCATCTTGCTGCTCAGTTCTCCAGCACTCACCCCCATAAAAACGTCAGGAGCAGCAACACATGCCTGGGATTACTGGGAAAGCAGGTACAGGCAGGTCCTAGGGGCTTGCTAGCCAGCCTAGACCATCTTAGAAGCCCCAGACCAAGAGACCACACACACACACACACGCCATGTACCCACACAGACATGTACACCTTCTCCCACCCAGAAATGGGTACACCCTCCATACTTAAATACACACAGATATGTGCACCTCCCCTACACACACACCTACACACACACACACACACACACACACACACACACACACACAGAGATGCACACGAGACACGTGCACACTGCCCCCCCCATGAAACAGATGAGGGAATGCTATGTTCACACAGATCTTCACACAACTCTTTGCAAGAAGCATCTGCTCAGTCCACATCCTGAATGACAGAGTAGCCTCACGTAAATTAGCAAAAGTAGACAACGAGAGAGATGTCAGTTTTCCCTCGGTGATGTGATGTAATGGCAAGGTAGCCCTGAAGAAGAAACCATATGACCCAGGTTCACATGGGATCCCATCTCTGCCACTTACTGCAGAGGGGGCTTGGCAGGTCAAATCAAATCAAAGTGTTTCACAAAATGCAAAGCACCTTGTGGAGGGTGAAGTACTACCGTAGTACTTTATGTTCAATTGGAATTTAGTCTAGGCTTTGTATTCCCTTGGCTATCCATGTCCATGTTTTGGATAGCAAACTCCCAAATTAACAAGGACCATCACCCCAGGCACTGGGGACTGGGCTCAAGAGAAAGAGGCAGGGGAAGGCAGGGATGGTTGGGGTCAGAGAGCAGAGGTGAGTTCTAGTGTGCTGTGGGGTAACTGGAGCTAGGACTTTATTGGTAGCTGGGGAGACAACTCAGCAGTTAAACACTTGGTGGGTAAGAGCAGGACCAAGAGTTCAGATTCCCAGGACTCATACAAAATGTGAGCATGGCCACTCCCTGGTAATACCAGCCCTGGAAGGCAGAGATGGGATTCCCCAGAGCGAGCTGGCTAGCAGGACTACCTACCACATGGTCAAGCTTGGGGCTTCCATGAGAGAACCTGTCCCAATAAATAAGGTGGAAGAACAATCAGGGATTCTGACATCAACCTAGCATCTTCACGTCATACATACCCATGTGCACTCTCTCTCCTTCTCTCTCTCTCTCTCTCTCTCTCTCTCTCTCTCTCTCTCTCTCTCTCTCACACACACACACACACACACACACACACACACACACACACACAATGGGAAAAGAAGAGAGAGAGGGAACATAAGTCTTTTTCAGAATAGTGAGCAGGGAATGTCTCCCTGACGTGGTTTCTTAGAACACTCTCACAGGTCCCAAGGGCTTCTACAACAGCATCTCATCGTGAGAAAAGCCAGCCTTGATGGATTTTTCCCTTACCATGGAAAGTCTTGTATTTACATACAGCGCCTTAAGGTGGGTGCAGACTGAGGGACACTTTACCAACTCCTGCTCCTCTCTGGAGCCAGGCATTTGCTGCAGTAACATCATTTGTCACACCCACGGCCACAATCATGTCGCTTCCCAAAGCACCCCATCTGCCAACCATAAAAACCCAGTAAACCTATACAGAGCAAAATTCTGATACTAAATGGTATATGTCTAAACCCGGATTCTGGTCATTGGGATAGATTGGTCAGATTATTTTCCTCAGTAGGCAGATGGACTTTTAGCTCCTCCGAGAACCTCAGGGTGTATTAGACTCAGACATGTCATACTCATAAAGAGAAAGCTATGGTAGGTCAGCTCTTCTGGGCTGAAGAAATGGGCACTCGTGGAGCACAGGAAGGGAAATGGGGATTTCCCAAGCTATTAACTAAGGCAGCCACTAGCAGATCAGTTACGATACAACTGGAGTGGCTGGGGTCCTCTGCACAGAATAGATTCCTGGGGCCGTCCCAGACCCGCTTCATCAGCATCTCTTACAGGTAAGAACAAAGTGGTCACATTTTAAATAAGCTGTCCAGGTGATGTTGATGGACATTAGAGTAGAGCAGCAGCTGTGTGGGAGGTTGGTCCCGGGAAGAGCCTGACATCACATCGACTAATGGCGGCCCAGAGGGGACAGGCTCACAGTGGAAGTGGGTCAACCTCTGGCTCACTCAACATTGTGTAAACAATGAAGAACCAGCTACCAGGCATTCAACCTGCACGAAATCTCAGACTGCAGGCAGCAGCGAGTGTCAGAAATATTTAATGTTGAGTTATCACAGCAAACAAGCAAAACTGGGAAGTTTTATACACATCTTTCTGAGGGCCCAGCAGAGCCGAGATACGGTCCAGGTGTTCCTGCCTCCCCAGCAAGTCTGGGTCTGTCTCACAGCCTTCACTTCTAGGCATCCATCTGTTTCTGAATGGATTGATAAAAAGCATGTCCTCTGGAGAGCCAGGGAAAGTCACCTTATGCTAAGTTATGAAGCACAAGGACATTAAAAATGACAGAGCAGCATGATTAAAAAGCAGCAAATGCATGGTTCCTGGTCTTCAGCATCAATTATTACTGTGAACAATAGTTTTGATTGGCAGAATGAGAAATGATGGAAAAAAACAGAATTGTATGAGACAGGAGGAAGGGTAGACGATAAATTAATGGGTTGGTAGAAGGCAGATGGACAGATGGACAATCAGACAAACATATAGGGGAAGAGAGAGAAGGGCCAGGACTGGCTTGTGGCATAGCTCTCTCCTCTCCCAGAAAAAGGAGGGAGACTCATAAAGCTTACAATGTCCAAGAAGGTTATAGGATCCACAAACCCACCCAAGGTTACACAGGCAGGACCAACTGGGGAGGAGGTTCATCTGCAGCACTACCTGCTAATCATGCAGGGGGTCCCACGGATGCAGCTTTTGTGGTTTGCTGTGCTAGGGTGGGCTTTCAGTAAGGCGGGGTCCTCTGTCCTCCTTTCCCTTGCCGCGTGTCCAGGTATCTGATGTTTTTAAACATTCCACTGTGTGGAGATAGTTCACACTGTTTCCGTTCATTGGCTGACAGCTGTCTGGGTTGGTTCCGTTTGGTTGTCCCATGCAATGGTGCCATGAGCATGCATGCACCAGGTTTTGTATGGACCTGCAGTTTTATTTCTCTTAGATACATACCTGAGAATGGATTGCTGGGTTATGTAACTCTGTATTTAAGATTTTAAATCCCTAACCAACTCATTTTCTATTTTCATCCACCGTAGACGAGTACTTGGCTTTCCCAGCATCCGTGGCAAAACTTGTTTACTACTTCTTGTTTGTTTATTACGGTCATCCTAGGGGTTGTAAAGCAGCATCCCACTGAGGGGCTAGGTGACTTCTTCTGACTACTCAATGTGTTGGGTCTTTTCCCCGGGCTTAAGGGTCTTCAGCATATCCCTTTCGACAATGTCTGCTCAGAGCCTTTATCTATTTCTAATGGAGCCATGGCTTCCAGCTAGAGTAGTGATCTTCAGCCTCTGGGTTGTGAGCCCTTTGGTGGGGGCTTCAACGACCCTTTCACAGTAGTCAAAAACCTAAGACCATTAGAAAGCACAGACATTTACATTATGATTCATAACAGTAGCAAAATTAAAGTTATAAAGAGCAAGAAAAATAGTTTTATGGTTGGGAGTTACCACAACATGAGAACTGTATTAAAGGGTTGCAGCGTTAGGAAGGTGAGGAAGCGCTGAGCTTGAATGTTCCTATCTGGCACGTGGATTGCAAACCTTCCTCATGCTCTTACTCTATTCTCATTTCCTTGATGATGTCTTCTAAGCAAAAAAAAAAAAATTTTTAATTTATTTTTTGTTGTGTTTTGGAGACAGGGTCTCACTCAGTAGGTCAGATTGGCCTGGAACTCACAGCAATCCTCCTGCCTCAGCATCTCATGAGTTTTTTAATTTTGCTAATGTCCAGTTGATCTGCTTTTCTCTTAGGCTGTCTGTGTCCTGACGCCATGCCTAAGTCATCGTGCGTATTTTTCCTAAGGGTTTGATATTTCCAGTTCTTTCATTTAAGCTTTGATCCATTTTGAGCGGTCATTTGTATGCAGTGTCAGGTACAGGTCCAATGTGTTTGCATGTGGACATCAGTAACAAATATGTCCGGGGGGGGCCTTGAGGCAGAATAATGTCACCACAACATTATCAATACTGTGTCTATTCCTTGCCTTCCTTGTTGCTGTGGCAGAAACAACGTGGGGAAGGAAGGGTTCATCTGGGTGCACAGCGGAAGCTGCAGTCCATCATGGTGGCATGAGAGGTGACTTGTCACACGGTGGCTACAGTCAGGAAGCAGACACCTGAGTCTCCGGCTTCCCCCACCCCTTTCATTTGCGCTGTGTTTCCAGCCAGTGTCCAGGGTGGGTCTTCCTTCTCAGCTAATGCTCTCTGGAAACATCCACACAAACACAGGTGGAGTGTGTCTAAATTCTGTCAGCTACCAATCAAGATGAGTCATTAGAGGACTTCCCTATGCCTAAGCTAAGACATACCTAACATACTTAACTTTCACAATCACCCATGAGCAAGGTATTTTCTTAATTCATGAATGAGAATCTGAGTGTCTGAGAGGCCACACAAGTGTTCCAGGTCTCACACCAGTAAGCAACTCCATCTGTCTGACATCTTATCCCACTGGCAGTGGGACAAAGATCCCAGAACCCAGGGAACACCTAGGACCCGGCACCGCCTCCTCAGCGTGTAAATGAATACAGTGTTCACTGGAAACACTTGTTTCCATTTGAAGTATGCTGTCATTTCTTGGACATACCAAATGGCATGTTTGACTCAAGCAAATATTGAGGTTTCTACAGAAAGATTCCTGTTTCTAAGTAAGATTTCTGTTTCAAATAATGTTGTTTTGAACAATTCTCTAAGTAGGAGGGAAAAAAACTGAAAATTGCTGGATAAATATATTTATTAATTTAGAAAGCTGGTAATGAAAGCAACTAAGATAATGAGATAGTAAGGAACTAAAGTGGGACCCCCTCCCCCATGAAGCAAGAAGAGTCCTTAGACTGCCATGCCATGAAGATGTCTGTCTGCCCATCTCTCTGGAGCAGATCCTTAACCTGCCCTGCCACCTTTGGGGTAGAGCCACAGAGTTCAGAGCTGCCAGAGGCACTGAGACCTGTAAGTTACAAAAGAGCAAAAGCCAAGGCCCAGAGGGCAAGGTCATACTCCAGGTGAATGGGAAGTAAACCTGGTTCCTCTCATCAGGAGGTGACAGGGAAGGAACTGACCCCTCCTTAGGGAGACACAACTATGGCCAGCCAGTCCCACGTGTCCAGGAAATGCAAGCCCAGACTACCCTAAGATGGCACCTCCAGGAGAGGTCTCAGAAACACATTCACTGGGTCTCCAGAGAGTAGGCAGCACCCAGATAACATACAAGAGATATTGAGTAAGACCCAGCAGTGAGGAAGGAATCGAGGTAAATACGGATACACAGAGACTTAAAAGACTAAAAACAAAGCAGAAGAGAAGAAACTACACTTATGATAAGCTTTTAGAAGGAAAGACAACCCTGAAATACCTGGAAAATGTCCATAAAGAAAAAGAAACCCTGGACCCACCCCTTCAGAAAAGCATTCAGGCTGCTGACTGAGCAAAGCTGCCTGCAGCTACAGAGGACCAGTCCTTGGACCTGCATGTCCCCACTTTCCAGAGGCAAAGGTCAGGACGCCACGTGAAAATACGGCTTTTCAAAAATCCAGGAACTGATCTAAGACAGGCTACCAATATCAGTAAACAAATCTGGAATATTTTTGTCCAGATCAGTTACCCAAACCACTGTGCACACTGTGAAGACCCAACCCTCTCCACTTTCCCAGTCCTTTCTACCTGGCAGCCACAGCACAGGACCCCATTCTCCTCCCACACTGCCTCCTATCGGTCCCCCGGTATAGATCTCCTTACTATCCAGATGGATGCTTGCTTCAAAAATGAGAATCATGTTACTCTTGTAAAAATCCTCACGCCAAACCCCAGACCCTAGTGCACTAAGGGCACAGTTCAAGGTCCTCAGCATGGCACTGGGTCCTTCACTAACTGGTGCTCTGGTTACTCCTGGGGTCCTTCAGGATATCTGGCTACTCACCTGCCCCAGAAGCTGCCAGCTCCTGAATGAGAGTTCGTGGTTGTGTCCCAGTCCCTCCCTACTTGTGGTCCTCACTCACCTTCTAAGTCACAGAGTCTGATGCCACCCTCTCTATCCAGAAGACAGCCAGGGTAGGTGGACACTCTATATTATGTGACAATCAGCTATCCTGGACCACTCACCATTTTGTCCCCAGAGTACTATGTCCCCAAAGACTGTAGCACATTCTGTCATCTGTATCGTGATCATACAGCCTCTGGTCCTAGGAGACAGACAGCAGAGCTTTGGGGACCCATCCATTTCCATCGCATTTCCCTAATAAGGGTCTCAGCCTCATGCTAGACTCCCCTGACTACTGTCCTCTCTCTCCCGCCTCAGGTAAGCTGAGAGGCTCCCCACATGTCTTACTTCATTACTGTGTACTTTCCCCTCCTTTAGTGAACTCCCCACTGATGCCAGAAATCCTGTGCAGAGATGCAGAAGGCATGGCCCCATACTCCTGCAGTCCTGCTGAGCACAGCCAAGAAGATGAGAGGAGCAACCAGGATACTGACTTTAAATACGAGAAAACTGAGTTATGGGGTAACATGAACACACCCAGAATGTTAAGACAGGACTGGGAATATTTCTGTTAAGTTTAAATTTATCTGGTTTCTTCTAGCTGAATTTAAAAAACAAAAAACAAAACAAAAAAAAAAAAAACAAGCTGAGAAAAAGCAGGGCTCTGAAGACAGGTCTCTGTGACCAGAAAATGTCCAGGCTCAGTTTCGTTACAGAGGAACAGGGCATAGGAGAGAAAGGCATCAAAATTAACATAAGAAAGAAACCAATGATGAAGGCTGAACAGGGATCCATGCAAGGAACAGATCATGACCCAGAAAGGCCTGGATCTACAAACGAGAAAGAAGGCAGACATAGTGGGCTTTATGTAAATGACTCATTAAGAGTCATGATTCTCCTAGCCCAGGCCCCAGAGTTCCTGACTTCACCCCGTCTCTTGGGCCCACCTCTACCCTCAGAAACATTCTCTTAATGAACCAAGTAGGTGCCCCAAGCTCAGACCCCAGCTTGTAACAGTTTGGCTGCGGCATCATTATGGTCTGACAACCTTAGTGCAACCCCTCCTGCTGTAAGTGACTCCCACCTGAGACCTTACCAAAGGACAGTGGCCCGCCCAACCCAAAGTACACACCAAGCGGGAGAGAGGTCAGGGTTAGCACGGAATAGCTCCATCTCTCGGTCTCTCACTGGGTGTCCTGGCCTAGAGCAGCCCAGACACATCTCTAAGTTCCCTGGCTTACCCCTCCGTCCTGCCTGCCTCCTGCCTCTCCTAAGGGCAACTGGTCCCAGATTTCCCACAGCAAAAGGAAATGGCCCTATGACATAAAAGACTGGATTTTAAGACAAAGGATTCTATTTTTCCTTTTATTAGCTGACAGCAGGTGAGGTTTCCTCTCCCCTTCTGTTATTCGGGGTCACATGAACACCCAACAAGAAGAAAACCTTTTTTTTTTAAGTTGTGAGTTGTGCTGCCTGGAGACAGTTGTGCTGCTCAGTGTCTAAAATTAGCAACTGCCTCCACCTCTGTGCTGGAAAGGGCAGCGGCTGGGCTGGTTCTGCGGTCAGAGGGCGAAGGGGAGCCCAAGGCATAGTGGCTGCTGCAGCAGGTTAAGGTCACAGGACTAGAGGCTTTGAGGCTCCTGCTGGCTGCTCCCGCGCATGGCACCTGCTCTGCCTCCGCTTCCCCCTGCCAGCCGGGCGCAGAGCGACTTGTACTTTCTCATCACTGCTATCGGCTGCCCCCTACACAGTCAACATCCCGACTTAGAGGGAGACGCAGAAGACATTGGTGAATAAGGAGGCAGAGGCTCCCTTTGGGCTTGGTTGGTGCTGTTTGTTGCTTGGGATTGTCCAGGGCTCTTCCTGCCATGGGAGCTCCAGCCCCCTGGGCATCCCTCAGAGATGCTGCCTCTGCCTTGGAGTCAGTTTGCTCCTAGATAGGCTGATGGCTTTGACCACCCCCCTCCTCACCCACTACCATCCTCACATTTACAGCTTTTGTTTTTGTGTTTACTTTTCTAAGAGGAAGCCTTACTATATAGCCCAGGCTGCCCTCAAATCCCCTACGTAGCACAGGCAGGCTTCAGACTCGGGGAATACTCCTGCTCTTCCTCCAAGGTGTAGGATGATTGTGGCCACCATACCTGGTTAGGGTGGGCTTGTCTTAGTTTGGTTTGTATAGATGGATTTTTCTTTGGGCCACCAGCTCACAAATAATGACACAGAGACTTATTATTAATTATGAAAGTTAGGGCTTAGCTTAGGCTTGTTTCTAACTAGCTCTTTTGTTTTGGTTTGCTTTTTTGTTTTTCGAAAAAGGGTTTCTCTGTAGCTTTTGAGCATGTCCTGGAACTAGCTCTTGTAGACCCAGACTGGCCTCGAACTCACAGGGCTCTGCCTGTCTCTGCCTCCCAAGTGCTGGTATTAAAGGTGTGTGCCAACCCCACCCAGCTCTAACTAGCTCCTTTAGCTTAAATTAGCCCATATTTTTTAGTCTGCATTCTTCCATGCGCTCATTACCTCATCTCCATTCTGTACATCCTACACCCTCTGCATCCGGCTGGTGACTCCTGACTTCTTCCTGGAGACCTCTCTGTCCCCAGAAATTCTGCCTAACCTCTTCCTGCCTAGCTACTGGCCATCCAGCTCCTTATTGAACCAGTCACAGTGACACATCCTCACACAGTGTAAAAGAATATTTCACAACAGGTTTGGGTTTTGCTTGTTTAGTACTAGGAATGAAATAAATTCCGGCCTTGCACAGCTTCAGAGGGTGCTTCCCACTGAGCTATTTTTCCCAGGCAGCTGCTTCTCTTTAACCGAACACAGCAGACAAGATCTCCCTAGGAACTCTGTCAGTGTTCCTTGGCCAATAAATCTAAACCAAAACCAACCACAAATACATTCAAAAGGTGGCACTAGACCAGCCAGCCTTCACTTGGCAGATAGGCTGGAGAACTGAATAATTGTTTGCTCATGCCATTAAACTCTTGGGTGACCTGTTATGCAGCAGTAGCTGACTGATAAATGCTAGCCCCAAATGCTGCCCAATCTAGATCAATACTTCTTTTCTTTGAGTGTAAGATAAAGATAGTGAAGTGGGCATAAAGCAGAGCTGGGTCTCTGCCAGCCATTCTCAAACTAGGTTATATACCACAGTGTAGCACAACTAATAAAAAACCCAGGGACAGATATTGGTGTTCAACCTGAAGGTCAGAAAGCAATACAGCCAGCCACTGGCTCTTACCTCAACCTCAGTTCAAAATGGCAATTCTGCCTCCAGGAATCTCAGAATGAGACTGTGTGAGAGCTGTCAGCTCCCATCTTAAAATCCTCTTTAGGGCTGGGATTAAAGGCGTGCACCACTACCACCCAGTTTCTATGGCAAACTAGTGTGGGTACTGGGATTAAAGGTGTGTACCACCACTGCCTGGTCTGTAAGTCTGATCAGTGCAGCTGTTTTACTCTGATTTTCAGATAAGCTTTATTTATTAAAATACAAATGAAATATCACTACACCACAGGAGCTTAGCAAGGCATGCACACACAGAATAAATAGTATAGATAATGTTGAATACTTGATTTCAATATCTTCAACTAAGACGCACAACACACACATGAATGTACACGCATGCACACAAACATACACATTTTCCTAAAAAGTATTTTTGCTACCAGTTTGTCTCAATTTGCAGAGGAAAATCAAGCCCTTCTTCCACCTTATCTTAGAGCAAGGTATTGACCTGTCTAAAGAGTAGAAATGATTTAAACCCTGAGACACCGAACAGCACCCTGCATATGAATGACTGGACAAGAAGCTGGACGGGGCAGCAGTTCGTGAGAATGGCAGGGTTCCAAATCCGCAAGTTTAATCATCAACAGAGACACAAAGTCACCTCGTCTTTACGTGATCAGTTGCATCCATGCTAGAAGTTCTGATTAAAGAAATTTGACAGCGTTCGGTCCTTCACAAAACCCCTGGTTAGCAGGAAGGGGGTTCACACAAACCCACAGAAGAGTATTTCACTTCCGTGCATCCTGGTTGAACGTCTTCCTTGCCCACTATAGAAACTCCCCAGCGCCAGTGAACCTCCAGGCACACGGCTGCCCCGGCTCTCAATTTTCATCTCCTATTCCTGGTGACATGGCCTGAAATACTCCTATGAAAACCTAGACATCCGGGAGATGATGTGGCACAGAACGGAGAAGTCAACACTTCTCACAGGCTTACATTCAAATGCCATGACAGTTCATTCTAGCTGTGCCAAGCTGATATAGAGATGAATACTTTGCATTGGTATGGATCTTGGTCTACTGATACAAAATTAAGGTCAATTTTGTTACACTGTATATATGTATTTCTGCTCTTGATTAAGGCACTGTGTTTGTACAACTCATTTATAAATGTAATATATAATTTAGAAAATACAGGTTAGTAGATAGTCATCTATAATAGTCAAGTTTGTAGTCATGTTAGTTAGGTTTTCTAGATGTACAGAGGTATATTTTGGATGGATAGTTATTCTTCAAACCTTTCAAAGACTAACAAAATATGGTATTTAAAATGTTTAAGAACTTAGGACCTTTCATGACAATGAAATCCATCTGCTGCTAGCAGCATCAATCTACTTCAAAACAATGGTGAGCATCGACTCCTTATGGAGTTCTCTAGCCATTTGGGCAAAAAACTGCTCTTGCCTGGACTGCTTGATGGTATGCTGTATGGACTGGACATGCAGGACCCACAAAAAAATGACTGCTAAACTTGCCTAAAGTTTAAAGATGGTCCTTTGGAGTTCCTCCTTCATGAAAGAGTCTGTCAGACATTCTGCAGGACACACACAAAAATAGTGACTGGCAAACTGCTAATATAGGTGGAACTGTCTTTAAAATTTCCTGCATCATGGAAAAGTCTGCTGGATATTATGGGCCTATAGGCTGAAGATTGGATGCCCCAATGTTACAAAAAAAACTTTGGGTGACTGTCCAGGCAGTTAGATGTCTCTGTCAATTCTAGAGTTTTAGAAGTTGCTTACAATACACTTACTATTTATTTAGGTAATATTATATCTTTCTGGACTCTTTGATGGAGTTAAAAATAGATATAGTTTTCCTTAGTTATGATAAAAGATAAAGTAGATACAAATATTGTAACTGTAATTCTTGCATGATACCTGTTTTGTTACATGTAATTTTACTATGTTAAAGTTAAAACCTTCCTTTTTATTTAAACAGGAAAGGGGAAATGGTGTGGGAAGTCTTTCTGTCTATGTGTTGCTTTAATTGGTTAATGAGTAAAGCTGTTTCGGCCAGTGGCTTAGCAGAATAGAGAGAGGGGGAATTCCAAGCAGACAGAGGAGAAAAAGAAGGTGGAGTCAGAGAAACCTCAAGAGGAGAAAGATGCCAGTACTGGAAACCATAAGCCTCATGGTAAAATATAAAATAATAAAAATGGGTTGGTTAATTTAAGATGCAAGAGCTAGCTAAAAATACACTTAGGCTATTGGCCAAACAGTATTGCAATAAATATAGTTTCTGTGTGATTATTTCGGGTCTGGGAGGCCGGGAAACAAATGAGCAGCCTCCACCAACACTGAGTGTACCTGCTGAGGAACTGTCTGGAGCAGGTTGTGGAGGTATGCTTGTGGGGGTTGTCTTGATTATTAACTCAGGTGGGAACACACACCCAGGGGTTCCTGGACTATATCAAACAGAAGGCTAGGTGAGAGCAAGCAAGCGGCATCCACTCGTTTCTCTCTATTCTTGACAGTAGATGTGCTGTGACTACCTGCTTGAGTTCCTGCCTTAGCTTCCCCTCAATGGTGGACTGTGATCTGGAACTGGAAGCTGACTTCAATCATTTCCTCCCACAAGTTGATTTTTGCTAAGAGTGTCTTATCACAACAACAGAAATGAATCCAGGGCAGATGCCAAGAAGTCATCGTGGTCCCATGTCTCCCCACAGATAAACACTCAAAAGTCTATGAATCAACGTCCCTGGGCAGAAGGCTCCAGCTCACCAACCATCTACAGTCTAAGGGATCTGAGGAGGTGGGGAAGGCATGGAAAATCGATGTGAAGTGAGAGACTGACATCTTCACAAGCACAGCACAGCGGCTCTGCCACCTGCCCTCTGTCTTTCTTCACGCCCAGGGAAATTTCATTCCAGGAGTGTGAGAAGATGTGGAGGGCAAGTTTGCCTTCACCACAGACCTCTGGGGTCTCCAGTGCCCAACTCCAGTTCACCTTTAAATAAGATTCCTGTCGAGAAGCATTTGCATCAGGAGAAGAATAGAATCTCTGGACAAGCTAGTAATTGGGGGCAAAATACATTTTCTCCTCTCTTAGCTAGAAATACCAAGCAGATTTGGGGAGTGCCCGGGTTCTGACCTGCATGACATCATCACACTCACTGGAATCCAGAGGGAAAGGAACCAGGTTCTCCAGAGCAAGGGGCTTTTCATATGGAGTTAAGTGTTGGGGCATGGTTTGCCAAAATACATGGGGTGATGGGGTGATAAGGAAGAAGAAAGACAAACTTTGTGTATGTGCACCTGTGAATACAAGTGTATGTGTTGTAAACATGCATGTATATGGCACACACATGCAGTTATGCAAGGAGTCAGGTAGGAGAATTTTGGGGTGGTCTGCATGCAGATATGTGTGTATTGGGGTGCATGTATGTATATGTGTGTGTAAGTATGTGGGAAGTGCATACATATGTGCATGCATATCTGCATGTATGTGCCAAGGAGTGAGGATAATGTTGGTGGGAACTGTGTGCAGGTACATTCGTGTGTGAATTATGTGACCAGCAGTGCAGCTGCCCCAGTCACCCATGCTCATATCAGTAACCGCAAATCTCAGCAGCTCACCAAGGGAGTCCTTTCTTTAGTGTGAGTACCCTATCTGATATGGACAGATGCCTGTCCATGCCTCCTTAGAAAAGGTCACAAGACATAGAGTTCTGTCTCATTGATATCTTTACAGAACAGAACTCAACAAAGCCTGCCGAGGAAATCAATTCAAACATCAACGTGGAAGGTTGAGGCATCTTCATGACTAAGCTTTTGAGGACAAAGGTGACAAACACAGCACTTTGTACTTGTCTCTGTGGAGCATGACTCAGTGTAGTTCATCCTAGAGTACGCAAGAGGCCCAGACCCCAGCCATATCCCTCTTAGACCCGTAAAACTTCAAGGAGCGTGAAGCATGTTTAAATGGCAAATATTTGTAGGTTTGTTTGCTAAGAGTGAAGAAACAGATTCCTTACTCTCTACTGAGTTATCTCAGCGAAAGAGGTGAACCTTGCTGTTAAAAATGTTACATGCATGACACGCCCCAGAGCCCCAGGGTTTTTGTTTTTTTACTGGGCATGTCTGTTTTCCATTCTTCACCAGGATGGGGGAGGTGCACACCAGGGAAAAAGGACCCATCCTGCAGTCCTCTCTCTCACCCAGAATCCAGGAATGAGGCTGCTATGGAATCACCACGATGACCTTGACAGCTTAAAGCAAAGCCAACCTTAGCTGAGTTTACTGCACTGGAGACTTTGGGGTCAGTCTTCCATGCTTCCCCATGAGATACTTGGAAAGAACTAGTAAGCATGCATCTGGGCGCAGCCGCCTCTCTTAGATTTGGTGGCTTGTGCACCGGCAGTTTCCACATCCCTGCAGAATTAGCGAGCTTGTCTCTGTGTGCACTGACATCTGATTTGCCAAGAGACATATGTAGCTAACTTGGGAATGCAACTCTCCCTCCTAGAGGGAGGGACCTATGACTCCAGAGCCAGAAACCTACAAGAGTTAGGAAGCTCAGAAGGTTAGGAGCCATTAAGCCCCTCCCCAAGATGACAGAGCAGTGGCAGTTGGTCGATGATGGGAGGAGACACTTCTGTGTAGCTGCCTGCAAGTACAGCAGGGAACTCCAGGGCTGCAGCTTTTGTGAGTCATCTGTGTGCTAGGGTGGGCTTTCCAGTGCTGCAGCTGCCTTTGAGTCTCCCAAGCTCCTTTAAGTAACCTCATACCATAAGGAAAAGCATTGAACTCGGGCTCACTAAGCTAGGCCTGGGTGGCATTATCTCCTCAGTTGGTTACCAAGTCCTACCTGGAGCAAACAGACATTTGCTCATATCTTCCCAGGGAAAGTCACACAACACCATGGTTACTGTTTATTATCAGCTGGAAGGGACCTGGGATCAGCTGGGAGGCAAGCCTTCAAACATACTTGTGAAGGACTCTTTAGAATAGGTCAGCCTCTGGCATGCCTGGGAAGACCCATCCTAAAGGAGGGCAGCACCATCCCCAAGGGCTGGTGTCCTGGACTTCATAAATGGAGGCCACAATCTGAATATGAGCACTCATCTCTCTGCTTCTTGACTGCAATGTGGCCGGCTGCCTCAGGTTCCTGCCTCTCTGACTTCCCACCATAATGGACTGTGCCTGTGAGTAGGGTAGACCCTTTCTCCCTTAAGTTGTCTGCCATTTTACCAAAACAACAGAAAAGTAACTAAGACAATGATGCTCGCAAACCTGCAATAACCTGTCCCCCAGGCACCTGTCGGTCCCCTCCCTGTGCGGCTTGACTCCTCGAGTTAGGATCTCCGAGGATGACTCAGTGGTTCTGCCTCTGCAGCAATACCTAAGCCATTACAACACAGAGGCTAGGGACTCCTAGTAAACCCTGAAGTCTAGATGCTAAGCTTGAAGATGCTCCATTCTCTGGAGACAGGTCCCCTCACATCTTCATCACGACCTCCATGTGCAGAGATGAGTCTTAGAGCAACAGGAACTGATCATATACCCAAAGGCAGAGGTCAGAGACAGTCGGGCTGCCAGAACACTGACACCCCCATCAGCACCTGTGCATACAGGACAACAGGACCCTTCTGGGGCCTTTGGGGGCCAGATGGTTTCAGAATTCAGATTTTCTTTTTCCGTTTTAGAATGCCGATCTATTAACACTCCCAGTAGGGCCTGAGGACGCATACTAACTCATTAATTATTTCTTGTACCTAGACATGAATATTTATCACAACCATCGATATCAGGTTCATCTAAATTGCAAGACAGCCAGGCTCACCAGAATGGGAGATTTGGCACCATCTGGATCACTTCCTTCCACGGGAGATCTAAACTCAGGAATTCAGGCCAAAATCCCTCGACAAGGACATGACAAAAGGAGCAACTGACAAGATCCCAGCAGACATTCCTTGACCCCAGCAGCACGGGAAACAGACAGGCTTGTCTGGAGAGCCCCTGACTTCAGAGCCCCAAAGAGAAATGACGTCACAGGGTCTTGTGTGAAGAGTCAGAGTCCCTGAGTCCAAGGAGGACAGAAACACTATGTGCTATCACAGACCACAGAAGGACACAAAGTGCTGGCCCCACACACTGGCAGACCTGCAGGGTGCCAGGCAAGCGGTGTGGTGAGCCTCCTGCCACCCTGTAGATGTTGCTCTGCCCTCTTGGGTGCCAACATGCCCCAGGTCTTCCCCAACTTCTTACTCCAGGCAATCCCTGGCTCTCTGAGTCCATTCCCATGGCCTTGACAACCAGTTCCTCACACTTGACTTTCACATATTAGTCACTAGTCCTCCCTCTTCCTCAAACCCAGCTTTGCACAGCCTCTGGGACATCTCCAGCTGGGTGACCAACCATGTGACACAGACGACCAGTACATGCTATACCTGCCTGCTTCCCACAACTCAGGAGTATAACATAAGCGATCCTGGCCAATGGGACATGAACAGACATGTCACATGTCACTAAGGTATTTAGTATCTGGTGCACAGGCCTCATGGTCTCTCTCTTTCCTGATGCTAAGAAAAGACATCAAACATTCTAACTCCTAGAATTACAGCTTAGAAAAAGTGACTGGGTTTGCAGTATACTATGAGAGAAAGAAAATTATGTGTGTAGGGCGGTAGGGTGGGCAAATATGTGGGTGTATAAGTGAGTGTGTGAATGTTCTGTATGTATTTAGAAGGCAGGGAACAGCAATGGGAATCTCTTTCTACTGTTCTCTGCCCCATTCCTGTGAAACAGGGTCTCTCACTAAACCTGTAGCTGGGCTAGGCCGTCAGCCAGTAAAGCCCCAGCAATCTTCTTATCTCCAACCTCCATGCTACCCCTCCACCACCACCCCTGCTTTATCCTTACACCACCACCCCTGCCCTACCCCTCCACCAGCCCTGCCCTACCCCTCCACCACCCCTGCCCTACCCCTCCACCACCCCTGCCCTACCCCTCCACCACCACCCCTGCCCTACCCCTACACCACCCCTGCCCTACCCCTACACCACCTCTGCCCTACCCCTACACCACCCCTGCCCTACCTTACACCACCACTCCTGACTGCCCACTGCAAAGTCCTGGAGTCAAAGGCACATGTGTGGTCATACAAGCTTTTCAATGGGTGCTGAGGGCTTGACTCCTCCCTCTGAGCCACCTCCTCAGCCCTGAGTAATAAACATGTACAGTTAACATCCACCAAGATTTGGAGTTTCTGCTATGGCCATCAACATTAGTTACCCCAGCACAACAGCCTTCTTGGACATGGGAAATCCTTGCTCAGTGCTTAGCTTAAACACCACCACTGTGGGATAATGCTCTTGTACACTGTAAAGATTTGTCACTCGTATTGGTTTAATAAAACGCTAATTGGCCAGTAGCCAGGTAGGAAGTATAGGCAGGGCAACCAGACTAGGAGAATTCTGGGAAGAGGGAAGGCTCAGTCTGCAGTCACCAGTCAGATGCAGAGGAGGCAAGATGAGAATGCCTCACTGAGTAAAGTGCCAAGCCATGTGGCTAAACATAGACAAGAACTAGGGGTTAATTTAAGGTATAAGAGCTAGCTAATAATAAGTCTGAGCTAATGGGCCAAACAGTTTATATATAAGCCTCCATGTGTTTCTTTGGGACTGGATGGCTGTGGGACCAGGTGGGATAGAAACTTCCATCTACACTCCATTCCCGTGGAAGTCAGCCACTGTGCTTTCATGGCTTCCGACAGTTCCCTCAGACATCCGCACAGCAGCCATCCCAGCCAAGCATCACGTGGAAACTATTTGTATTTGGCTTCCCTACTCATCGCCTGTGTTTATTTATTTCTTCTACCTCTCCACTGGATACGGGGTCTCCGGTGGGCCTCACACTCTGAAACATTCTTCCTCAGCCTCCTAAGTGCTAGGATTTTGGATGGAGTCACCACACCCAGCAATGGGCTTCCTTTCTCATTCTTGTATCCTCAGTGTTTTGTAAATAGCAGACACCCGATATATTTGATTTACCAAAGAGGAAGTCAGAGCCTTCTCATTAGGTGACAAGGAGCCCAGAGTCAGCATTCCCACCCCCACCCCGAGTCTCTGTGTGCTCACCAATGTGCCAGGTTCTGCATCAGTCATGAGCTGAGCACTCCAGAAAGTATATCAAAGACGGGCTTTTCCAATGACAAGATTAAAGTCAAATGGGACCTAGTGAGCCCACTGAGTCACACGGTCTGTCTACATGCATGACTGATCTGGCATCTGGAAGTTGTATCCGGTGTGTAAAGAGAGCTGCAGCAAAAATATCTCTGGCTCCTTGGGGACCCTGGTGCAGAGATGATGGCCAGCCATATCCGGTTTCACTGACGCTGCTCAGCAGGACTCCCCAAACCCAAGCCCTGGTGGCGGAAGTGGAACAGGGAATCCTTGCTTTGGAGGCACAGTAAGCAGCTCCGGGGCTAGACTCAGTGGAGAGTCTGTTCTCACCTCTCAGAAGTCCCAGGGGTGACCAGAGATAATGATCGTCCTCCAGTACCACCGAGTTTTCACCGCTGCCACATGCTGGCATTCTACCTGCTGTGGACGCTGAGGCAGCCCAATCAGTGGACAGGAAAGATTAACTCACAGTTGGGGCCAACGAGATGGGTCAGTGGGTGAAGGTGCTTGCTGGGCAAGTTTGGAGACCTGGGTTTGATTCCTGGGACCATGAAAAGGTAGAAGGACAGAAACTACTCCTCAAAGTTGCACTCTGACCTCTTGTGCACATATGCCATGGCACACATGTGCCTACACACACAGAAGCACACAGAGACAAAAGTCCAGGTCCAGAGGTGGACACCAGACCCAGGCTCACAGCTCCAGGACAGCACAAGGGAACATCCAGGAATGTTGCTAACAGAAATCCAGAGCATAAATGCAACAAGGTTAGACTAAGTTAGACTTCATGGCACACTGAAGCTTAGGATCTAGAAACAGTGTGGAACCGTGGAAGAAGTCACAGCATTGGAAACATAAGAGGAAGGGCACAGAGGCTGCAGGAGAGCTGGATGTCAAGCATCACGGGCAGCCGATTGGAGGTGCCTGCAAACAGGTAATGCCGCAGTCACCATGGAACAGAAGCCGTTCCCAGCTGACACCTCGCTGGTCACATATCATATGCGTGGCTCCCCCAAGACTCCCAAGTCAATGATAGCACCCAAATAGAAAGGAGACAACAATGTGACATCAAGCCAAGCTGTGCTTACCTTGCAGGAAGAGCCTGTCCCAGTAGGTCTTGCCGACTTGAATTCCCCCGAGAAACACCAGGTTGAACAGGATCAGCATGGAGACCGAGCAAGAGGCGAGCAGAGCGTGCAGCCGACGGCGAGCTCGCGGGGAGAGGCGCCGGGTCTACGAGGGGAATGCAGAAAGAATCGCTTCATGTGAGAGAGTAAGAGAACTAAGGTTTACTTCTGTCTTGGTATTTCTATTGCTGTGACAAAACACCATGGCTAAAAACAACCTAGGGGAGAAAGGGTCGGTCTCACTTTGCAGCTTCTGTGTCCATCAGGCAGGGCCTCAAGGCTGGAACCCAGAGGAAGGAGTGCCAAGGAGGAGTGCTACTGACTGGCTTATTCTCCATGGCTTACTAACTAACCATGGTGTTTTGATATAGCACCTAGGACAACAGTCTCCCTCTTCCAAAACGACTATTGCTTCTGTCAAGTTGGCATAAAACCAACACCATATTCTCCTGTTGCCAGGTCCAGACTCCTGCACTTGGAGCCAAGCCATTGTCGAGACAGTTCTCCAAACCCCTAGCCTACAACGTATTCATTCTGCCCTAAGACGTGGCATACTCCAGCAACGTTACTTCTTCCACACCAGGCTTCCCTCTGGCCTTGACAACCTGAGCTTTAAGCTGGTTAGGATGTAGCAGCCCCCTTACCCACCAGGTGAGACATCTTTGTGGGTTTTCTGCCTGAAAATCCATAGATAAAACCACTTTAAATTGTTACCCACAATACAGCTCCATGTCAAGACCAAAGTGACCAGAGGTCAAGATCACAGTGACCTTCTAGGTTGGTGGACTTGACCCTAGGAAGCTGGCCGGCTCCCTTGAAACCTGACATGCTCTGAGGGGTAACCCCATGGGTGTATGGGAGACACCCTGTGATCGTCAACTTGATGGAATTTAGAATCACCATAGAAACCGAGCTCTGGACACAGCTGTGAAGGAGTCTCTAGACTGGGTCAGCTGAGTAAGGAGAACCCTAAACACAAGTCCTCGGCTGAGCTGAGCCCCTCTGCTTGCTGAACGTGAATGCCAGGTGACCAGCTGCCTCATGTTCCTACCACCAGGACTTTTACGGCATGATGGACAGTACCTCAAACTACATGCCTAAAACAAGCCCTTCCCTCTCTATGCGGCCATTGTCAGGCATGTTGTCACCATGGCGAGGAACTAATAAGGTTTCTCAACAGCACACGGTAGCAGTTGAGAAGGTGGCTGACCACAGTGCCTGGATGTTCTATTATCCTTTCTGGATCTTCATTTCATGCCCCTTTAGTAGGGATCTTACAAACAGATCAAGCCTTTGTACTGTATCCCTTATATTGTGGTCGGCCCTCCCGTAAGGCCACCCCACCACGGCTCGAGCTGTGAGCCCCATAACCCATCTGTGAGTTCCGCACAGAGCCAGGTGCAGGCCACAGTGGCCACACACACCTTAGGGAGTCTGACAAACGCTTCCACATGAAGTAGAGGTGATGGAAGGTCAGCAGATACGTCCTAACTGCTCTCTGAAAACCTGCAGAACTCTGAGGCAACCAGCTGTAGCTGGGCTGTGATCTCAGAGGCTCTGTGACTGAGCCTGCGTGAGTCACACAGGCAGAGACAAGTCTGGAAGGTGGTTCTCAGCAGGGTCTGGCTATGGTGGTCTGCTGTGACTGTAATGTGGCCAGGGTCCCCTCAGTCTAGAGAAACCAATTCCCAGCCTGGTCCTTCTCTCTACTCTGAGGCCAGAGCTGTTCAGGAAGCACAGATCTCACTGTGGAGGGGTGTCTCCCTGACAACGTTCTCTCTTCCCACACTACCTTACACAGGGTTTTTATGGCCACCAGTGTGGCCTCTGCATGAATAAGCCACTTGGGGTATGCTGCGGAGCTGACTCTCTGGATGTGGCCTGGAAGTCTCTCCAGCCCAGAGGTCCCAGACATGATGACACGTAGTAGCTCTCAAGGTCCCCAGAGGCTGGGAGCAGGATCGGGGACATTGTCAGGCCAGGCAGAGAAGGATGTTCCAGAAGGAAGTGCTCATTACCCAGCCGCTCGCTTCCGAGAATGCCAGTCCACTGTGGTTTCTGCATTTTAAAGCAGAAGACGATGCTCTGCCTCGAGCAGGACTGACTCAGCTATCAACAACCGGGGAGGTGGTTGGTGAGGGCATGAGGATGAAGAACTCAGAATAATAAATCAAGAAACCATGCGCTGTCTGGATTGGTATGGATGTGTCCAAATAATTCCCTGTAGGTACAGAGGCTACTGCTACAAATTTGACTTCCCAGGACCCAGTGAGGCAAACCCAGTCAGCCTGCTTTCCACTCTGCACCTGACACCCTAAGAGGGGGTGGAAAGATCCCGCTGTCCTTTCTCAGTAACCCACAGACAGCGTGCAGAGCCCGGAGAAGCTCAAGGAGGCTCTTCTTTTGTGAGAACTGGCTAAAG
Source organism: Ondatra zibethicus (assembly GCA_004026605.1). Classification (NCBI taxonomy): domain Eukaryota; kingdom Metazoa; phylum Chordata; class Mammalia; order Rodentia; family Cricetidae; genus Ondatra; species Ondatra zibethicus. The sequence continues at coordinate 67,239 of PVIU01009344.1, forward strand.
TCATTTTTAAAAATCAACAGGGAGGTGTTGACTGATGAGGCTTCCATGAGGTTGCTCAGTCAGCTGTGGTGCTGTTACCCTGAACAGGAAGGCCAGGCTACAGTGAGCTGAGGGCCCATATGGAATGGGGGGCTAAGATGGGCTGCGGTGGTTAGTGGGTTGGGGGAAGGACAGAGGAGGGACAAAGAAGGTGAAGAGTCAGGCCTGGCTCGCCCCTGAAGACTATTTGAACACAGGATGCTGCATCTGCCTGTTCCACAAGGGCTACTTGAACACAGATGCCAAGAGATCATTCTGATAACCCATAGGGGTACAGAGTCACAATCGGGTGGATAGTTCATACAGCGTGGATACACTGGAAAGAGAGGAGGGTCATAATTCAGGGGGAACAGAAGTAGGCGTGGGCTCAAGAGTTTTCCAGGCTACTTGGAACTTTGAACAATCTCAAATTATACATTGGTTATTTCTTGAATTCTCCATGTAGTACTTTCAGACCACAGTTGATGCAACTAACTCAAGCTGTGGAATCAAAAGTGCAGACGTGGAGGGGAGGGCTGCTGTCCATGGGTATGGGTTGACAATAGGGGTCTTTCTACTCTGGAACCTGGATCTCAGCCCCGGGTTTATGAGTTTTTGTTTTGTTTTAATTAATACCATTCTTAGATGTCCCAAGGGGAAAAAAAGGGTATATCCCCTTGGTCCATATAGTTATACCAGTAAGTAGAATATTCTAAGTTTTTATTTAAGTCCATTTCCTTTGGACTCTCTGACATCCTATTGCAATCACTCTTGGGGTATCTTGTATCTAGGATGCAAGCTACTGATGCAAGCAGATCTACATCCTTAGCTCAGTGGTCCACCCTCACATCTCATGTGCTTAAAACACCCTCAAGAAGAGAACTCATACGGAGGAAATGTAAATGAGGCAGGGGACTACCAGCTATAACAAAGAGCCTCAGTTACGACAATGAGAGTCCAGTTGTCAACTTCATCAGATAACAATACTGTGACAATCAGACAGAATCTGAATTTCATTAACATAAATCTATCAGGATGAAAAGAGAGTTCTGGTGTGGTTGTGACCAATTCCCAGAAGACAGAAAGGGCTATGGCATTCCAATCTGCTGGAAGCAAATGTCTAGGAGTTGTTCTGTGCCCAGGACATTTGGAAAGTTACTGGGTTCTGTGAATGACTACCCCCACAAACCCTGAGCATGTGTGAAGCCCCCTGTACCTCAAGCTGCGGATGAACGAGGCCACCAGGTCCAACAGCTATCGGATCTTAGCCATATGGAAAAGGAGGGGAGACAGAGCAAGTTAGCAAGAACCACTGTGTCCCCGTGTAGTTATCGTGGATACGGCAGAGAACTAGGCTGCTGCAGTTTTCCCTGTCAGTATCACCCACCCTCCCAGTTCAGTGAAGGTATGGGACTTGTCTTCATTACACAAGTGTCTCAGAACACCAGGAAGCTCAGGCGTGAGGTAGACCTCTGCTCAGTCATCTGAGAACACTCTTTCAGCCCAAAGGGATTGATGAAGGTGGCCAGGTCACAGCAGCTACCAAGAGTTCCCTAACACACCGACTTCCAAAGTAGCAAACCAATTCATTCTTAGCTCAACTAAAATTCTGACAAACTAGTTTGCACTTCCTGCTGTGAGATGTTGACTCACATCGCCATAGAAACGCCCCTGCCTTTTCAAGCCAACATCCTGTCCCTGGAAATACCAAGATTGTCTGGACCAGAGAGCTGGTGCCTGGGGTTGTGGCTGCAGTATGTGAGTTAGAGTGAGGCTGAGAACTTGAGGGGGTGTGAGCAGGCGGTGCTGCAGAGCTGAAGACTGCTGAGGTGCCCCTTGACTGTCCTTAGAAGAGCTGAGATGGGGAGGGGCAGCTAAGCATCTGGGGGAGCAGATGGCTCAAGGAATTGCTGCTGGGGACTGCGACAAAGGCTTGGCAAGTGCGACCTGATGCTGTTTATTTTTAAGTAGGGGAGAAGCTAAAAATGGAAACTGGGTGGGTTTGAGCAGCTGGACATGGTTCCCCACGAAATCACAGATTTTCATTTTCTAATGACGATGCTATAACTAGAGGGTGTAAGGGCGGAAGCAGCAACAGGGGAGGGAACACCGGACATCAGTGGGGACAGGTGGGCACCCACGAGCTATGAAGAAGCCACCAAAGAAGAGTGGCCAGGTGAAACACTCGAGGCCAGGAGAACAGATTCCAAAGTCCTGTCTCCATCCTAAAATGCTGTATTGAATTCGCATTAGAAATCTGTGTTCTGCCCTTTGCTCCCCTTCTGCTCGTGGAGGCTCCTGAGAACGGGGCTGAGCCAAGCTTTCATTACTCGTGACCCAAAGCTCACACGAGTCCTTGATGTTCTGCCCCATCCTGTGCCCGTGCCAAATGAATATATGAACAAATCCCGAAAGTAATGCCTTTATCTTTCAAGTGTTCTGAACTTCAAAAAGTACCTAGTCGCATTTTGTATGCTAATTAAGGTTTTTAAATTAAAATTTAAAAGTATCTGTTCCCCTCAGCTTCATTTCCTAGTTTGCTGCTGAGATCTGAACATGCTCCCAGAAGAGAAACACCTACAGTTATGACACTGCTCTGTTCCCCAATACAGAACACACTCACACACTCATGCGCACACACACTCACACTCACTCGCACACACACTCACACACAACTCAGACTCACACACACGCTCACACTCTCACACACCTCATGCAGTGGTGCTCTCCATGCAGCCTGTGTTCTCCTTGTTCTTGTGTCGAGTCTCAGTGCAGCGTTAGCTCAGGAGAGCGGGCGTGCTGGCTGCCTCAGGTCTGGCTTTCCACCATTTAACTGCACCATCCAGAACAAGCCAGGCTCCTCACTTACTCAGTTCACAGCTGTATCTGATGAGCATAATCCTGACAAAAACAGCCGTCTTCAGCGTGTTCTCCCACCAACAGGACCCAGCACCCACCTTTATGTTGTAGCTAACATCAGCTTGTGATGCAAATAGTTTGCTTGTGTAAAAGACGACCACACTGCAGAGCAGAGAAAACTCGTCCTGTCTTACAATCGGAGAAGAAGAGTGGAGACCCAGTCTTGGGTCCCAGTAAAGACTCTGACTAGTCAACACAGGCCTTCACCCACAATTCTCCAGCTCCAAGCCTTCCTACCACACTGCACTTTGCATCTGGGTGGCAGGATGCACCTCTCTAGGCTGCAACCCCCGAGATCTTTTTCTCTTTAGGGTCAGCTACAAAGCAGATTTTTAAAAACTGTCTGTTCACCAGATGCTTTGCACACAAGTTTTTCTAAGAAGGGTTGGTAGATCCACACTGTGTCAGTCAGTTCTCCCTCACCGTGACAATGGACCTGTGAGGAACAACTTAAACCACGGTGCGGTTTTTATATTCACTCTTTGTTCAGCCCACTGCTTTGTGCCAGAGCAAGGCAGGGCAGAACGAGAGCATCTGATTGGGTAGGCTGCTTACTCTATGGTAGCCAGGAAATGGAGGGGGTGTGAGGCAGGGGTAGGCTGCTTGGTGCGGGAGAATTGTCTGTATTCTGTCAATCATGTTTTAAATAAATGCTGACTGGCCAGGCAGGAAGTATAGATGGGACAACCAGACAGGAAGGAAAGGTGGGGCCAGAAGAACAGGAGTATTCTGGGAAGAAGGAAGCTCTTTCCCCACTCCTGCCCAGACCACTGAAGAAGCAGGATGTGACCTGCCCCGCCGAAAAAGGTACTGAGCCATGTGGCTAACATAGATAAGGATAATGGGTTAATATACATTATAAGAGCTAATACGAAGCCTGAGCTAATGGGCAATCAGTTTATAATCTTCTGGAGACCTCTGTGTGATTTTCTCTGGGACTAAACAGCTGTGGGAACTGGGCAGGACAGAAACCCTGACAAGCCAGCCCTCATGTTACAGAATGGCGCCTATGTGGATAACTGCATCCACAGAAAGCCTGAGAAAGCCTGGGAAAGAATAGAATAAAGCATGTTTTCTTGGTAGCAACAATTTCTCGGGTCTGCTCTGCTTGCTAGAGGCAAGCAAGTGCTCTCATCTAAGAGAGGCTTCCTGACTCAGCTTTAGCTGCAAAACCTTGCAGCTTTTTTAAGAGGTCCTGCCAGGAAACACATAGTGTTGATGAAAAGCCGACCGCATGATTTTTGGTTTTCAGCCATAACAGGAAAAAAGCTGTGCTGTTTTAAAATGCCGGCCTTCCTGCCAGGGCAAACTCTGACTCTTTCAGGCAGGAGGTCCAACTATGGAGCATTTGAGTGTGGTTTCTGAGCACACTACTGCAGCTTGCTTGCTGGCAGGGACCTTGAAATGCCATAGAGTTGTGGCACTGAACACGGCTCTGGCCCATGCCTCAGCCATAAGGCTGGAATCTCATAAAGCTAAGGAATGGGCTGGATCCAGCCATCAAAGCCACGGCTTTTATCCTACCCATATTGCTTGGTAAATTAAAGAGTTGTGTAGTCAGAAAAAGAGAGATATACAGTAAAAAGAGATTCAAAGACAAAGAAAACCTCTAAATGGTTTACAGTGTGTTAAAAATACATGTAGGATAAAGGTTAAAGTTCTTAAAGTAAAAAAGAAAGAAAGAGAGTAGTTGGGTGTAGTGGTGCACACCTTTAATCCCAACACTTGGGAGGCAGAGGTAGATTGATCTCTGTGACTTCAAGGTGTGGTAGCACACACCTTTAATCCCAGCACTGGGGAGGCAGAGACAGGCGGATCTCTGTGAGTTCAAGGATAGCCTGGTTTACAGAGGGAGTTCCAGGACAAAGATACACAGAGAACCTGTCTCAAAAAGCCAAAAAATAAAAATAAAAGAAATAGAGTTTAAAATAAAGCTGCATAAAGATGGAAAACACACAGAGAATCTGGATAATGTATGTTATTATGCTCTCTTTGAATTGTTTGAATGCTGAGGAAGGAACAACAGCTGCTAAAAGATATTTGCTTATAAATGCTGCTGAATTAATCCAAGATAGGTATTTTGAAAATACCTTTACTTCAAAATTGAAGTCAAAAGGCATGTTACTTTGGAGAAGAGATTTTGCTTTTGTTTCCACAGAAAATGAGAGGCTGTAGATTCATTCTGAGCTAAGAAAAATCAGGTTTGATCAAGGAAGACCTCCTGAGAAATCTCCGGTAGTAACAGATGACCCGGATGTCTGAGTTCTATAACCAGAACAGATTCAAGACTGCTGCCTGAGATGATCAAGATTCACAGGATACTCCAGTCAGGACTTGATCATAACTCTACATTTTCTTTAAGTCCCCATAAGATTATAAGTGCCCCCAACCAGCCGGAAGTAGCCTGGAATACTACGCCCACATTCCCAAAAAATGGACTATGGATATTTTTCTTTGATTAAAAAAAAAAAGAGGGGGAAGTGGTGCAGGAGAATTGTCTGTATTCTGTCAATCATGTTTTAAATGAATGCTGACTGGCCAGGCAGGAAGTATAGGTGCGACAACCAGACAGGAAGTAAAGGTGGGACCAGAAGAACAGGAGTATTCTGAGAAGAAGGAAGCTCTTTCCCCACTCCTGCCCAGACCACCGAAGAAGCAGGATGTGACCTGCCCCGCCGAAAAAGGTACTGAGCCATGTGGCTAACATAGATAAGGATAATGGGTTAATATACGTTTTAAGAGCTAATATGAAGCCTGAGCTAATGGGCCAATCAGTTTATAATCTTCTGGAGACCTCTGTGTGATTTTCTTTGGGGCCTAATAACTGTGGGACCTGGTGGGAGGACAGAAACCAACCAGGCCCTCATGTTACAGCTGCTTACTCTATGGTAGCCAGGAAACGGAGGGGGTGTGAGGCAGGAGATAAGACATAGCCCCCAAGGACTGACTCCCAGTGGGTCCTGTCTCTAAAGACATTCCCATCACATGCTATGAGCCCACACACTATGAACCAGAATCAGTGGATTAATCTATGGATGAGGTCAGAGCCTTGGTGATCCAATTCCCATCCCCGAAGCCACACCTCTAGGAACAGTGCTGCCATGGAAACCAAGCCTTTGGGGGACATTTCAGTTCCAAACCAAGAAAGTCACCAAGCACCGATTCCAGAAGCAGAACTGTATGGCTGGTACTCACACTGGAATCTTAAAGGGGACTCAGTTACCCCAGAGATTCAGCAAATCTTCCTAGAAGGTGACAGATGAAAGAACACAGACTACCTTTATAAGAACGAAGAGGTCCTGTGGTCGGTCCCAGGACACAAGATTTCAGTCAGACAGCAAGAATGAATTCAGAAGGTCTACTGTATAGCAAATGGGGCATTTAATAATGCATATTATTGGATTTAAATAAAATTATTAAATAATTTCATTCAAATCATTAAATAATGTATATTATTATTTTTGAAGATTTATTTATTTTTATTTATGTATATGAGTGTTTTGCCAATCTGTATGTATGTGTACCATGTGCATGCCTGGTGCCCGTGGATACCAGAAAAGGCCATTGACTCCCCTGGAACTGGAGTTATGGACAGTTTTGAGCTGTCATGTGGGTGCTGGGAACTGAACCTGGGTCCTCTACAATAGCAACCAGTGCTTTCAATCACTGAGCCATCTTTCCAGCTCCAACATACTATATTATTGAAAACTGTATTAGAAAGCAGATTTTTGAGTGTTCTCACTAGAGAAAATCACTTAAAAAAAAAAAAAAGACTATGCTCCTATGAACCAACTTAACTACTCCACAGCATGTTAGAAGTTGAAAATGTAATTTACATGGTAAATATACAAAATTTTCATTTCTATTTAAAAATATATAAATTAACTAATAGGTCTCATGCCTATATCTGGAAAAGAAGAGGTAAAATAATCTCGATTCACAACATGAGAATGTAGTTTTCAGGAAAAACAAAAGAACTCACTTAAAGAAATGAAAAATTCTGCAAATTTTTAGGATTACAAAATTAATATGTGAAAATTGGCTGTTTTTATATACTATGAAGAATCTTAAAGGAAGTTAAGGAGCTAGGAGGTGGCTCAGTGGGTAAAATGCTCACTGTGCAAGCGTAAGGACCTGGAGTCAGGTACCCAGGAAGCATAGGAAGCTGGACACGGTAGCACACATCTCCCAACACTGTGATACCAGGTGGGGGGAGAGATGGGAGACTCTCTAGAAGCTTGCAGGCCAGCCAGCCTGGTACACACAGTGACAAACAACAAGACAGCCTGTCTCAAACAAGGCAGCAGGCAAGGACCAACACCTTAGGTTGTCTGACCTCCAAAGTACACCGCGGAAGGCGAACACACATACAAGATAATAGAATTTTAAAGAAATTAAGAAAATTTACATTAAGTAGCACAAAAAGAATTATATACGTAAGTCTAAACTTAGCCAAGAAGACAAAATTCTTAGACACTGAAACTGCCAAACGCTGCTGCAAGAAGACATAAATGACAGAGAGGCATCCCGTATTCAGAGACCCAGATGGGCTGACGCGGCTGAGCAACAACATTACAGTTACCTACAGTTTCTGCTCAGGGCCTACCAAGGTCCCAACACCTTCTCTGCGGAGGAGTCCCACCCTAAATTCATATGGAATTTAAAGGACCCCTGACAACCAGAGCAGCCCTGGAATGCGAGAGTGGCGTTGCAGGACCTATTTCAAAACTTAACTACAAACCCACAAAGGCAAAGCAGTATGGGACTGGTTTAGAGACTGACATGTGAGCAGATGGAACAGAATAGACACCGCAGACATAAATCCATGTGTGAAGTTACATCACGGTCACCTTGGGTTCCCAGATGAAGAAATGATGCCTTTTGCAACATGTGCTTCTGGGGAGCCTGTGTGTCCACATACGTAAAGATGGAGCTGGACCCTCACACAGTATCAAAAATGCATCCACAAATGGATCAAAGATCTAGAGATAAGGACTAAAGTTGTAAGGTTCTTTATAGGAAAAAAAATAAAAACATATTCCTAGCATGGGGTTTACGGTAGCTTCTGATCACGGCTGTAGTCGGAACAGGCCTCCCACACAAGAGTTTTTGAGAGACAATTCAGCACCACACCATAATATTCACCAGGTGACAGCTTCAAAAGCAAAAGCATATGGCTTTCACTCACACTGAAATATTAACAATCATTTGGGATTTACCAAAAACACAAGCAATGCAAGGAAAAATAGCTAAGCTGGGCTTTGCAGAAACTGTCTTGTATTACAGGATGCTACAGACAATGAATAGCCGCCTAGCAATAGAAAATACCCATAACCATGTGTCAGGGATCATTAATGTTCAGAATATGTAAAGAACTGCTACAATTCAACAACAACAAAAACCAAAACTCCCTGAAAAATGGAAAGAACCTGATTGGCCTTTATCCTGACTAAAAATATTAATATCCACTAGCCAGATGATGTCACTCACTCTTAATAATCATGGGAAAGTACAAAATCAAAACCAGGAGATATTGGTTCATAGCTTCTAAGATGCATATTTTAAAAAAGAAGAAAAAGAAGAAGAAAGGGCTGAGGAGATGGTCAGTGGGTAAGTGCCCCCATGCAAGCATGATGATGCAAGTTTCATTTCCCAGACCCCATGTCAAGCTCGGTCCACTGGTGTGTCTGTAATCTTGTCACTTCCACAGTGAGATGGGAGATGAAGATAAAATACCCCCCTGCAGAAGCTCATGGGTGTATACCGTGGCAAACAAGGGAAAGCCCTGTTCTCAAGAGAAATGGAAGATTAGAACTGACACCTGGTGGTTGGAAAGAAAGTGGCCCCCAGATGGAGAGGCACTATTAGGCGGTGTGGCCTTGTTGGAAGAAGTGCGTCACTGCAGGGACGGGCTTTGAGGTCTCTTTTCTCAAGTTTTACTCAGTGTGACAGTCAGTTGACTTCCTGTTGCCTTCTGGTCAAGATGTAGCCAGCACCATGTCTGCTTGTATGCCACCATGCTCTCTGTCATGATGATAATGGACTGAACCTCTGAAACTGTAAGCCACCATCTCAATTAAATGTTTTCTTTGTGAGACTTGGCATGATCATGGTGTCTCTTCACAGCAATAGTAAGTAAACCCTAACCAAGACAACACCCAAGGTTCTCCTCTGTCCTCCATCCACCCAGATGCCATGATACCTACACACCCACTCTCTGTGTCTCTGTCTCTCTCACACCCATATCCACACACATGAACACATGTATACATACAAATACACACACATACATACAGAGACTCACATACACACATGCACTAACATACACAAGAGTTAAGAATGTCTGAGGCTGTAGAGAAATCTTCAGTTTTGTTTGCTGCTGGTGAGAACATGGGCTGCTACAGAAACTATGTGGATCCTCAAAAAATTAACACAACATTACCATGTCTGACTTCAACTCAGTTCTACTGATACTCGAAAGAAGTAAAGCAGTAACTCAGGTATTTCACACCCACGGTCATAGCAGCTCATTCAAATGGGCAAATGACAGATGCAACCCAAATGCTGGGCAAGGAGAGGCTCAGGGTGTGAAGTGTCTGCCTGCAGAGTTCAGATCCCTGAACCTATGGAAAAGCCCTTGCACCTGTAGTCCTAGTGTGCCCATGCACCTGTGGTCTTAATGCCCCATGCACCTGTGGTCCCAGTGTGCCCATGCACCTGTGGTCCTAGTGTGCCCGTGCACCTGTGGTCCCAGTGTCCCCATGCACCTGTGGTCCCAGTGTCCCCATGCACCTGTGGTCCTAATGCCCCATGCACCTGTGGTCCCAGTGTGCCCATGCACCTGTGGTCCTAGTGTGCCCATGCACCTGTGGTCCTAGTGT
>PVIU01009345.1:0-76883 GCA_004026605.1 Ondatra zibethicus
TGTTTGGGGTAAACTGAAGTTTACACGCATATGCCTATGTATTCAGCAAGGTGTATGAAGCGCATAGCCTGACACACCTGTGTTTATTTTGCCGCTGAAATAAATTGCCAAAAAGTCAGCTTCTGTTCTGGAGGTGAGATGTCCCAGAATGACGACGTTGGCAGGTGTTTGGACGTTCTAAGACAAAGTCTATTTCCTTGCCTTTTCTAATTCCTCGGCTTGTGCCTATACCCTGGCATCAGAGTCAGCCATGGAACATCTTCCTGGCCCCCTGATTTTAACTCTGCTGCCTCCCCTAGTAAGAGCTCCACTCTACCCATGAGACTCTCCAGATCATTAGCCATGCTGGCAAGGTTCCCCTTCTGTGTGAGATGATGTGTTTATAAGGGATTAACCGTGAACATCTTTGTGTGCAAGGAGGGACCATTGTTTTTATAAGACATGTGAGCCTGGGCTGGTGCTCATGTGATTTGATTGGAGTGTTTTGTCTAATCTGTAAGTGTGTCTATGCATTGGCCCCTTTGAGTTTTGAGCACTGGGCTAGTAGATGTGTGACATCCAGGGAGTGGGAGTGATGTGCAGACTCAGACACACCAGAGCTGGGCGTGTCTGGGGTTCAGCTTCTGTCTGGCTCCATCTGGCTCCATTTTATCATGTCTCATTCAGGAACGGCATCAACTCCAGCTTCAGCTCCTTGAACATGAAACAGAAATGTCGGGGGAGATTGCAGATTCTGACAAGGACAGGTGAGGCGGTGGACACACACATCGGTGCTGTGTGTGTGTGTCTCTGTATGTGTTGTATGCATGTGTGTGTGTTTATGCATACAGAGGCCAGAGGAAGATGTCTGGTGTCCTGTTCCCACCACTTTCTGCCTTATTCTCTTGATCTCGGGTCTCTCTGTGAACTTGTAGCTAGGCTAGAAGCCAGCAAGTCCCAGTCATCCTTCTGTCTCCCCTCCTACAACACTCCACCCCACAGCTATGCTCAACGTTTTACATGAGTACTGGGGATTTGAACTCAGGTCTTCATGCTTGCCCAATGAGTCTGCTCCTACCGACCCAGCCATCTCCCCAACGCCACGTGCCCTGTTTTGGCTAGCTCACTTGACTCTCGTGTTTTCATTCATGTGGTCCTCACTTAGCACTGACCTATGTAAGTATGACATTGGCTGAAAGCATCCAGTGTGGGTCCAGTTCCTTCAGAAGCTTACAGTCACATCTCACTGCCCAAGGCTGGCTGTTAGTTCAGCAGGACACATCAAAGATGGCCACAAATGCGGACGTTCGGTCTCTGTGTGCTCACGACCCTGAGCTCCACAGGATACACCTTGTTAATGAGATAATTTGTCAGTTGTGACTGATCCCATTCATCCTGGCAATTAACTTTAAAGTGGTGCTTGTTTTCAAGCCTTGCATTGCCCTTTGTGAAACCCCGGATGGAAAATACAGGAGCTGTACGCGGTCTTTTCTAGAAATCAAAAGGCAGAGAGGAAGGAAAGCAAGGCTGGGATGATTAGAGCCCTTGGGCAAGTTACCTGACCCCTGAGGCTCTCTGCCTAACTGTCAGATGGAAACTCTTTTTCTCAGTGAGGCATGTGGACCCAGGTGTCTATGCTATCACATTGCGAGGGAACTTTGGCCTGCTGCATAGTATATGATGGGGAAAAATGTTTTCCTCAATTAAAAAATTTGTTTATTTATTGTGCAGGTGCATGTATATTTTGCAGTTGTTCCATGACATGAGTGTGGAGGTCAGAAGACAACTCTCATGAATTAATTCTTTCCTTTGTCACATGGGTCATGTGCGGAATCAAACTCAGATCACCAGGCTTAGCTGCAAGCACCTTTAGGTGCTGCACCAGCTCACTCACCCTTCTGTAACTCGAGAGTTTCCAAAGTTGCAGGGGTCCTCACTAGTTTCTACTTTGGTGCTAATGAGGGACCTGGTGTTGCTGGGAAATGGGGCAGAGACCCTGAACATCCTTCCAGGGTTCTGCTCTCATGACACACAGAACACAGTCATCTGCCAGCTCCTTTTGGTTGGTTTGAGCCAAGCAAAGACAGAATAATGTCTCTGAAAAAGCTCAGAAATGTTCTGTGGTACAGGACATTGATGCAGCGAAGGACTTTCCACATGTGCCTTGTTTGTTCAGTAAATGATGGGCACAGCAGTACTGGCTGCAGGCTTTCCTGGACTCCACCCTTGGTTTCAGGGGCTTCACTGGGTTCTTAGACTCCCCTAATTAAGGTCAGTGATTGCATATCCCAGTCTGTATTATCCCCACTCAGAAATCCTTTCATGCCTATCAGTGAAGAAAAAACTCATTCTGCCTCAGGAAGTACAGATGTGTCATTATACAAAGTGAAACTTGAGGAGGGGACCTGAAGGATGTCTGTGCTCTTTCTGGGGTGATATTGATTCTAAGTTGATTCCTAGCGTCCACGGGGAGGAGGGCGTGGCTTGAGTTTGAGTTTTTGTTCTTGCAGTGCTTCTACAATGCTGTGGCATTCTCTGTTTCCATGGCTGTTCGGAGTCAGGGCTCAGAGCTTCTTTTTTTCCCTTAGGTACCAGCAGCTGGAGGAGGCATCAGCCAGCCTCCGAGAGCGGATCAGGCACCTGGATGACATGGTGCATTGCCAGCAGAAGAAGGTCAAGCAGATGGTGGAGGAGGTAAGCTCTCACGGAATCCTGGGACCTAGGATAGCTTCCTGTGGCGGGGAAAAGATACCACTCCAGCTCCCATGTGCTGCCCAGGCCACTGTCACCACAGCCCAAAGGGACAGCTCCCCTTGTGTGCTGTGTGGACCAATGATTGTTCCTTTCTGAGGAGGTTTTTCTCTAGACCGAAGTGTTAGCCAAGTGTAGTTCATAGTGCGTATACTCTCCAAGGACAGAGGCACCACAGGAGAGGCCTATAGTTTAGGGGACAAAGGTGACAGAGGTGACCTCAGTTCAGGTTTCTGTGCATCTCCCAAACCCACTCTCATCTCCTGCACCAGCTACTGTGCCCTATCTCTGCTCCTGGGTGTCCCCCTGGGGTCCTGCCCCTTTTGTTCTGTTCTCCTGATGCTCTCTGCTCCCTGTGTCCTCGCTCAGGCCTCACTCTTGTTTCTCCTCCATCTTTTCTCTTCTGCATTCTTTCTCTCCTGTGGAATACGAAAAGTTAGATATTTAATCTGCTGGGGAAGTTTATCACTCTCTGTATTTTCTAAATGAGAAGAAAAGCAGGTAGGTTGAACATGTAGTTCTCTAAGAAGAAAAAGAAGTGATTTGCCTTGGCTTATGGTGCTCTGCCTCCCTTTCTTGTGACACTTGGTAAAAGAATATCTGTGTGTGGTTAAAGCTGGCCACACTGTCATTGTAGATGTTTCTGACTTAATTTTTAAAAATTGGTAGAAAAAAATTGGATAGAAAAATCTGATAGAAAAATAACAGTAACCGTTATAAGAATATATAAGTAAGGGTTCTAAGAATAGCTAGGGTCTAATTCTTTAACTTGAAGAATAAATGAATTAAAAGTTTGGTTGGCAGAAGAAAATAGGAAAAACTCTTTTACTTGCAATAATCACTACTTTAAAATATGTGTCTGTTTTATGTATGCCTGTGTATGTGTGTGCTCATGTACATGCATGTTCCATGTGTATGCATGTATGTGAAGATCAGGAGACAGCCTTGCTATTTTACCTCAGGTACCATTTACCTTATTTCTGGAGACAGGGTCTCTTACTGGCCTGAAACTTGCCAATTAGCCCATTCTGGCTGGTCAGTAAGCCCCAGGCGTCCTCCTGTCTTCACTTTCCCAGGGCTGGGATTGCAAGTGTGTATCATCACATCTAGCCTGTACCACCACACCTAGCCTGTACCACCATACCTAACCTGAATTGTCACAGCTAGCCTGTTACTACAGCACCTAGCCTGTACTACAACATCTAGCCTGCATTATAATACCTAGCCTGTACCACCATAGCCAGCCTGTATCACCACACCTAGCCCTTCCATAGGTTCTGGGGTTGAATTCTGATTCTCATACTTGTAAGAAAGCACCAAATGAGGTTTCCCCAGCTCTCTGACTATTTTTGAATGAATCATTAATATTTAAAGTGTAGCTATTTTCAGTAAATTTATACATGACAGGTAAAATTAAAAGCATATCTACTTTAGCAGTCTAGAAGAAGCCAGGTGTTCCTGTGGTAGAGGTAAAGTCAGGGAATTATGAGGGTGGGAGGGACACTCTGTTTTATTAGGTCTAAAATAAACATCCACAGTAGATAAAATCTCGTCTCCAAATGAGAAGTCAGTCATACCGAGTTGAGGCTCCTATGGCTCGCACACAAGTGTGCAGGGCAGCAGAAGTGGGGAGGAGCCAAGCTGCTCCTTCTCGAACTCATGCACTCGTGTGGGACCATCAGAACAGTGACGGCGAGATCCCATCCCACCCCACCCCAGCACGGGCAGAAGCATGTTTGCCACGGGAAGGTGTCTGTCATCTCGATGAACCTTGGCTATCAGAGCATGCCTCCTCCACCTCCAAGTTTCCCGCATTTAAAGTTGGAGGCAGGGTGGTGTCTTAATTTGCGTGATTCTCACTGGGGCTACCATTTCTCTTTCCTCACGGCAGGGGTGTGTATTGCTCGTGTGCATACTAGAGAGGCTCTGAGTAAACCTCGGGTTGATTGGCTTTTGGGTCAGTTAAATTCTTGTCTATCAGGCATTGTGACTGACACCAAAGTCCGAGAGATTTTTTAAAGGCACTTTCAGATAAGTTCAGAATCTGGGTTTTATATCATATTACAGAGTATATTCTTAATGAAAGGGAGTGAAGGAACATAGACACACACAATTTGGCTCTCAGTATCTCAGTATATGAGGAATTTTGTTCTAGAATATTTCAAGGATCCCAACACTTTTGAATACTCGTCTCATATATAAAATGGCCGTGTATATATACTACACCTGTAATCCTCCTATGTAATTTTTAAAAAGATTTACTTGTAATGTGTGTGTATTTGTGTGTGTGATTGTGTGTGTGTTTGTGCACGTGTTTGTTTGTGCTGTATGAGTTCACTGCTTGTTTCATCCAGCAGAGGGCGTCAGATCCCCTGGAGCTGGAGTTACATGCAGTTGTGAGCAGCAGCAAGTGCTCTTAACTGCTGAGCCACCCTTCCAGTCTCCTACTGTGTGTTTGAAATCATTCTAGATTACTTACAATACTGAATGCAGCATAAATGCTGCTTCTCTCTGTATTTTTTAGAGGAAAAATCTGTACATGTTCAGCACAGATGGAATGTTATTTTTTCAACTATTTTTAATCTGAAGTTGGTTGAATCCATGGTATGAATCCCATGGATACAGAGGGCTGGACCTGCATGTGTGGGTGTGTGTTTAAACAGGGAAGTGTGCAAAGATTGATATCCATGCCTTTTATTTCACATTTCCCACGCAAACTTCTCGCATTGAGTTGTGGGAGCTCGGCCTATGCAGTGAACCAGCACGCACCGTCAGGAGAGCTCTGTGAGGCGCTGATGCCGCCTACCAGCTGCCTGGGCTTTAACAGCGAAAGCAGATTTTTTTTTTTAAAGTCTGTATTCTAAATTTAAGATCTTTAAATCAGGAAGTAAAAATAATCAAGTTTGTCCAGCGCGCAGTGGTCATGCCTACAGAAAAAGAATAGTTTTTTTAAAAAATAATTATTGTGGACACTTATGTTGTTTAAAGTTAAAAGTGTGGAAGAGTGTCATGGACAAGTGAGCGTGTTCAGAGGAGCCACCAGGCTGGAAAGGAGACAGGAGTTGGGGGTGTGGAGGGCCTGTGGAGGACATGGTCAAGGTGCTGGGCTGCCTGGGGTCTTAGAAAAGGGGGGGGGGTGTTATTCTGGTGCAAGGCCAGGCCAGAGCCACTGGGTGGCGCTCTCAATGAGGGAAGTGTAGAGTCAGAACACAGGCCACATTTAAGATACTGGCTGCTCTGAGGAAATAGTTAGCCCAGATCACAGGTATACCCCATCCAAAGTGAGAAAGCAAGCCCGGAGCTTGCTAGTGTTGCTCCTGGGCCCCGTGTGATCTGCAGGGACAGTTCATGAAAATCTGCTGAGTTTGACGATGTTCTTTATTTTTTTCTTATTTGTGTGTATGCATATGTACATACATACGTGTGTGTGTATATATGTGTGTGTGTGCATGCATGTGTGCGGGTATGTGTGAGTAGGCACATGTAGAGGTCAGAGGACAACTATATGGAGTCAGTACCTCCTTCCACTTTTAAATGAGTTCCAGGGCTCAAACCCAGATCACGAGGCTTGTACAGCAAGTGCCTTTATCCACAGAGCCATCTCACTAGCTCTGCCATGATCTTTAGATAAAAGTCTCTCTCTCTTTTTATATTGTCTGTTACTGTGATCTTGGCTTTGTTGTTATGTAAAGAAAGTCCACACAAAAAACCATAGCTCTCACCTCAAAGGAAGTAAGAGATAGTTCACTCTGGAGCCATCTGTGAATGACTGTACCCGGATGCATGCATTCACGCTACCCCAAACATCATGTTCCAATGTGGTTAGCTGTTTTGTAAAGTCTTTATAGTTACAGAAGAAAAAGAAATCCTAAATCAAGGCACTTTTCAAGTACATTGTTAGGAGCCTTGAGCAGGCAGGTCTCGGGTGGTGTTTGTTGACACCCTTAGCTGTGGGGTTGTTGAAAGCTAACGATTGGTTAGGTTAATATATCTCAGAAGGTTTTACCTGTTCATCACAGGGGTATTAGGTCAGACTCAGCTGGGCAATTAATAACAGCCTAAGATAATTTGGCTCTGGATCTGCAACATTCCTACTCCCCACAACCAGCAAGCCCTCTGTCAGTCATCCAGCCTTGTAAAACCTTTGGCATAGGTGTGGCTTTTTCTGAGGACTCTAGTTTCACGGTCACAAAATCAACAAAGTCACAACTCAGTCACCCCAGGTCACTTGGGCCTCGTTTCGAAAACTATGTACTGAATTAGTCACTGTGGAATGCTGAATTCCCACTTCAGTGGAGAAGTGTGTTTTTATCTGTCAGCACCTGGTACCCAGAGGGAGAGGCAGCCTGGTGTGCGGCTGCTGCCAGGGATGCTTTCCCTCCTTCCCGTGACGTCCTAAAGCTTGTCTGTGTCACAGCTTCTCCCTCTCCAAAGTCGGGACTCCATGGTGATGTCTCCTGTCATTTTATAGTCCTACTTTGGCAACTACAGCTTTAAAGAAAGCACCAGTGTGAGCTTGTTTATCAGCCCCAAACATGCAGCTCTTACTCCCGAGTTTCTTAAGGACCTTTTGTGTTAAGCAATATTATTTTCCCTACCTCAGTAGAATATCTTTTTGTTTGTTTGTTTTGTTGTTGCTGTTTTTTGAGACAGAATTCCTCTGTTGTCCTGGAACTCACTGCATAGAGCAGGCTGGCCCTCGAACTTGAGATTCGCCAGCCTCTGCCTCCCAAGTGCTGGGATTAAGGGCGTGTGCCACCACTTCCTGGCATGAATATCACTTTTCAGAGCAGTGATCAAGATAAAAGTGATTGTCCCCGCTTCTGCTGCTGTCTTTTTTTTTTTTTTTTTTTTTTTTTTTTTTTTTCGAGACAGGGTTTCTCTGTGGCTTTGGAGCCTGTCCTGGAACTAGCTCTTGTAGACCAGGCTGGTCTCAAACTCACAGAGATCCGCCTGCCTCTGCCTCCCGAGTGCTGGGATTAAAGGCGTGTGCCACCACCGCCCGGCTGCTGCTATCTTTTGGTTCCACTGTGCAGAGCAGTAAGGTCTTGTACCATGTAGTAAGGCCAATCGTGTGCTTCTTAACTGCTTTCCAAGTTAAGGAAAGATGCTCTTAAGCATCTTTTCATTTTATTGCTCACCCTTTTTAATGATGACTTTCTTTTATCTGTGTATGTGTATGTGAGCACATGTGTGCATATGGAGGCCAGAGGTTGATGTCATGTGTCTTTCTGGACCACCCTTCACTGTATTTACTGAGGCAGGGTCTGCCACTGACCCTGGAGCTCACAGATACAGCTAGTCTAGCTAGTCAGCTTGCCCCAGGCAACACCTGTTTCCACTTCCCAGTCATTAGGATTATGGGAGGCCACCACACCAACCTTACTTTTTATGGGGAGGCTGGGGATTCGAACTCAGGTCCTTACACTTGTGCAGCAAGCACCCTATCCACTGAGCCACCTCCCTACCCCCTAACATAGCTGTTTGGTTAAAGTGAGAAGATAGAAACGATGTTCCCTTTTCTGCTTCTCCACCTGGCTAGAATCACCTGGGGAGCCTTTGACCTCCAAAGTTGGCAGATGTTGGTGGGAACAGGTTGGATATTGGGGTCTTTTGAGTGTGTGTGTTGTGTCTAGTACACAGCAGACTGGTTTTCTTGTAGAGCTTCATGCTGTCACACTGCCTGGCCAGGCTACCTTAGAAGCTCCTGTACCCAAGGTTTTGGAAAGCTGGCGGTGAACCTACAGAAGGGCAGTCATAGAAGAAAAACCCTGGGGAATAGCAACCAGGAACAAGAGCAGGGAATTTAAAAAGTGGGCCATCTCTTCCTGCTAGCCCTAGGTTCTGAGTCCTGGACAAATTCTGTATAGTATAGTATAGTATAGTAGTGCCTGTTGACCCCCACAGTGTAGGAATGCCCAGGGGTGCCCGGAATCTGTCCAGACTCACAGGTGTGTCCAACATTTTGACAGCACAGGACAGCAGTATCATCTACAAAGTGTGTGTTCAAGAACCAGAAAGAAAGGAAGGAAGGGAAGGAGGGAAGGGAGGAAGGGAGAAAGAGATGGAGGGAGTGAGGACGACCAAAAATCTTATCCTGTATTAAGTAAATTTATAGTTTTGTGTTTGAGCCACATTTGTAGCCATTGTCCATGCTTCACGAGGCTTGTGTGTGAACCTGCCTGGAAGGCTTTGCCCGTGGAGGGTGAGGTCAGTTGTGGAGCAGAAAGTAGAGAATATGGGTATGTGTGGGCTTTGCCTGTGTATGTGTGTGAGCTCTCCTGATCTGTGTTCACGGACTGTCCCCACATTGCTTTAGAGGGTGCCTTTCTGTCTTTTACTTCAGTCCTTCAGTGAATAACCAAATGCGGTGGCTTTATTAGCAGGGCCCGCCTTTCACACGAAAGCCAGAGCAAGACGTGTTTGTAGTTGTCACCTCTTCCTCTTCACCTGACAGTGCCATGGCCTTGGGGAGGCAAGTCCCTCGGGGCAGCAGCTAGGGAATAACTTGTCTGAGATTGAAGCGTTGAGTTCCTGGCTCTTCCATCAGTTGGCAGAGCGGTTTCCCTTCTTTCCATATGAGGCTTCTGAACCGAACCCCTGCAGGCCCCGAGTCCACACACACCTCCTTCAGCCAGAGATCTTTATGGACATAGTGTGAATAGTGGCCCGGAAGATACCCATAGACTTTAACTTTAGAGTCAGGTGGACCTGTGTGTACCAGTTGTGGGGCTTTGAAAATTTATTCATTTCCCTTTCTGTAAAATAGAGTTCATAAGAATGTCTACCCGAGAGGGTTTTGTGGGCACAAGTTAATTGAGATTATATATGTGGATCACTTATTCATTGGAACAACATGGAAAATATCTAATGACTACTAGCTACCACTAATATAACTGCTCTCAGTAAATGGTTTCTTGTGATGCAGACCCACAGTGGAGGTACGTGACCAACGTCTCTGATTTATGGTTTCCCACATACTCAGGGCTGACCTTCTTCTCTGTGCGAGTCTTGGGAGCCACATAGAATCTTTGAGCAAGCTTTTCTTCTTTCCTATGTTGTTTGCCACTCTCTAGCTTAACCATCAATCTACTTCTTCATTTTCTTTTTTGAGGTGGGGTAGGGTCTCATGTTGTCCAGGCTAGCCTCAAACTCACTATGTAGCCAAGGATGACTCTAATCTTCAGATCCTCCTGTCTTCACCTCCCAAGTTCTGGGATTGATTACATGTGTATGTCACCATGCCTAGTTTATATATTGCTAAGGATTGAACCCAGGGTCCCATGCATCCTAGGCAAGCACTCTGCCAACTGTTCTATGTCCCTCCTCAGGTTCTCGAGTAGAACAGTTAAATTTTCTCTATCCAAAGATCTTCCATTTTACATGGTTCAGCTATTAGCTGGTCACAGTTCATTTCAGAACTGTCATGCGATGTGTTGAGATGTGCAACACAAAAGGGCACTTTGGGGAAGTGCCCTGTGTCCCCTGCATTTCCTATAGCTGGTAATTAGGTCCTTGGAGGTCAGGGAAGGAGCCATGGCCCTGAACCCTCGACCCTAACCCACTCAACTGAACTGTCCCCAGATCATGTCGCACGAGCTCTTCTCCACATTTAGTCTCCGGCTTTTTGGAAGATGATAAGATGCTAGCCTGCTCTGGGTAGAAGCAGAGGTGATCGCATCTTACTGGGTGTGATTAGAAGAATACTTGCAGACTCTGCGGGGAAGAGGTGGTGTTTATCTGTGCTGAGTTCTGGAGCAAGCAGGGAAGATATGCTATGCAAAGGAAACCTTGACCCTGTGGGACCCTCCTTTGCGAAAACACTCTCAGGCAGTAGCCTCAACACATACAACCTCAAACTACAGATCAAAGAGACCTCAGAGATCCACAGGATATTTTTTTTTAGAAACTTGAGTTTCTAGACATCCAAGCAAGAACTGCGCTGAAAAAGACTATTAAAAATAATTCAGAAAGTGCCAGGTGAAGCAGCCGCAGAAGACACCTGCTAAGGAGAAGGGAAGCGAGGCAAAGCGTGTCAGCGCTCTGGGAAGGAGGCACGCCTCACTGGATCACACTCCTGAAAATGCAGACTCGGCCAGATGTCCTGGTAGTTTGGTCATATTTGTATATGGTGACCCTCGTATTTTGGAGGTGGCCCTCTGGGTGTCCTTTCTGAATTACTGTCTACAGTCATTATCAGTTAATGTCTCTTCTAGTTTAAGGAAAGTTTGGTTTGCTTCTATCCTTCTGGCCATCTTTCCTGAATAGATGTGGTTCAACCAACTTCAGGAAAAGTGAGACTATGCCCGCTGAAAAGAGAAACGTGCCTAGCTCAGATGTATGGGGGTGAGATGAGTGATGCAGGCTTTGAAGTTTATCTTCATAGAGGTCGGTGTGCTGTTATTTCATCAACATAGTAAGGGTTGCTGGGAGCCAGCGGATGCTATGGTGGCAGTTTTAGTTAGCAGCGATGTTAGCATACGAAGACTGTGGTGATGGAGTGGGTATCCCTCTGACCTTGGCATTTCTAGGAGCTTTTTATAGGAAGGTGTATTGGGGGTGCCCTTGTCCTTTTGTATTGGTGCCCTTGTCAGTCCCAGCTTAGGGTGGCATGGAAGGGAAGGAAGCAGACGAGACAATTCCACACCTGAAATGAGTGATGTGAACCTGGGGGTGGGACCTGTTTAAAGCTGGGCCCCACATACCCTGTAGGGGTTTGTGGAGAGCTGGAGTCAGAGTCAAAAGTCACTCATCCCCTCATGACCCTAGGTGGTCACTCACCTGCACCATTCCTAGGGCATGGAATCCAGTCTCAACATTTCTTCTGGAACCCACTCTCAGGAGGTGGGATCACAGGATCTAAGGGAGTGGCCTTCAGAGAAGGTGCATGCCGGGTGAATCTCTCTTCCATTGTGATGGGGAATACTTTTGTCTGTCTGAGGTTTCTCTCCTCTTGGGCTGTGGTCAGTGCCTGGAAGCCAGGGATGTCTTGTTCCGTGGAGCAGATGGTGAGGTGGCCAGAGTGTGAACACTATTCTCCCACTGTGTCCTGAATGCTGCTCCCTCCTCCTGTCCTGACTCTGGTTGTAGACTAATATTCTTTGATCTGGGTCCTTTGCTTCAGTTTACAATCCTGTGTTTTAGTGCTCTATCTTCCTACCTAGATTGGTATGATGTCAATTTGACTTAAATTGCTACCAAACCCAACTCATGTTCAAACCTTTGGTCACCCTATATCCCCTGGCTCTTATTTGGACTCTTTGCCTAGACTCCGAAGGCTTATCTTGTCTCCTGCCCACTCTCTACCCCATCCAAGGGAGGTGCTACTCACCTTGAGGCAGGATTTCTTTATAGCCAGTGAAAACATTGGCATTTCAAATTCTAGTGGTTAACATAGTATAGTCACTTCTTTATTTTAATTAAAATCTTAACACTTTGTCTAAAATATGAAATTTTTAGGGGCATCACAAAGAACACAATTGAGTTAGCTTTTCTTCTCTGTATTCTAGAAAAACCATCCCAAGAGCATAAGCAGGTCACAGTGTATTTAATGCATCATCTTTGTCAGCCTGGTGAACGCTCACTGGAATGGGAGGCAATATGGCTGGCCTCTGTGAACTAATGCACATGTTCTTCATTGAGTTTTTAAGTCAATTCCTTTATCTTCCCTCCTGATAATTTGTATGAATTCTCTGTGTTGCTGGCATGGATAATTTATTGAAAAATACTTGTGATGTTCTCATCTGCTAGTCAGTGGTATTTGTTTGTGGCATCTCTTGTACAAATATTGAGTTTTTTTCTGAGGGTTACAGTTATCAATTTTCCCACTATATTATATGTCTTGTTTGTCATTTTTCTGTAACAGTATTAAAGTTTGGTTTGTCATCTTTATCTTTTATTGAAACCCACATGTCTGTTCCCCCTCTCTTTTGTCTATGGCGCTTACACTGTATTTGGGGTTTTCCCTTAGCACACCTGTCGTCGTTGTTGTTGTTGTGCTTGTTTTGTTTTTTTGTCTCTCTCCCTCTTATAGAATGGAAGCTCTGTGAGGGCAGGGGCTTTGGCCTATTTCATTCTTGACTGTATTCCTATTACCTAGAATGGTTACTGGTATCCAGTAGGTGCTCAATAAATATTATTTTTGGACAAATAAAGACTAAGCCATCTGGAATTTATTTTTTGTGTCTCTGGTGTGGCCAGGGCTCACTCTGTCTCTTTCCGGCTCATGAGAAGCTTGTTTTTCAATATCATTATCCGCTGATTTTATTTTTTGTGTCACGTTTCAAGTTGGGGTTCTTTCCCCCTGTGCTATTGTCTTTGAACATTCTTGTCCTGCCCCTCCACCAGAGTCTATAGGGAAGCCCAGTCTTTAGACTTAGCAGTTGGCGTGGGGAGGGAAGAGAGCCAGGTGCAACCTACTGATAACTCTTTCTGCAGAGGTCATCAGCGAGCATGTAAGAATGACTTTCTATCTAAGCAGGTGAAACATGGACGTGAGCTCCTGCTCTCGAGGGACTCTCTGGATGACCTTTAAACTCTTCTAAGGGTGAGGGAGAGTGTGCTGAGTGACATTCCCGGTTCTAAGCCATGGTCCTTTGAAATGGTCAAAACAGCCCTAAAGTTTAGGTGTTGTGAATATGATATCTTGAAAGGATCATTTCTGGGAGCACAGAAACTGGAGAGCCATGTCCTATACTCTGGGAAAATGAAATCTGGCCTTGCCCCTACCTCTGCTTCTGATGAGGCTTTGTTTTTACAAATCTACAAAGTCCTTATCCTTTCCAAGATTCTGGTTCCTTTTCAGTAAAATAAAACCAATCATGACAGTGCCTGTCTCAGAGGTGTGGACTGGCTGGTGGTGGCATGCATGCCAAGTGCTTCATTACCACAGTGCCTCCAAATGTGAACTAATTCTCCCGCAGATGGACAGTCTGCAGGGAGGAGGCAGTGTCTGGTAGTGTCTCGCAGGATGGGTTAGATTCTTCTAGGCAGTAATTGAATGGGTGGAAGAGGTCATGCCAGATAAGATATAAAATAAATGAAACTAAAAATATGAAGACTAGAAAGTATAGGGTGAGTCGAGGCATGGCTCTAGTTTGACTAAATTAGGTAAGGGAGTGGCAAATGAAGAGGCGGGAAAATGTGGGTTGAGACCCATTGTGGTGGGTGGTGGGCACTGTGCCAGGAACAAGGTTATTACTACTCAAGATTGCCCAGTGGCTCC
Organism: Ondatra zibethicus; assembly: GCA_004026605.1. Taxonomy (NCBI): domain Eukaryota; kingdom Metazoa; phylum Chordata; class Mammalia; order Rodentia; family Cricetidae; genus Ondatra; species Ondatra zibethicus. The sequence goes on from PVIU01009345.1 coordinate 13,955, forward strand.
TACTGCTTGATTGAGCCTGAGTCTCAGAGTAGTGTCTAGGATGCCAGGCCAACAGCAAGGATGAAGGAAGAAAGAAGGCTGGGAGGAGAGCTTGGCTGCGGTGGGCAGGGTTCATAGTTGCAATATGAAAGGGCCGTTTTTAGCATCAGTTTTGTGGCAGCTGTGAAGAGGTGAGCATGGCCTTGCTCTGAGTCCGCCTTCTTCCAGATATTCCCATCAGCATCTGGGGTTGTCCCTCTGGAAGCTCAGAGACACACAAGCAGGTCATTGTTTTCTTTCTCCATTCCACTTACCTCCCTAGGGTGCTAAAATGGGTGGTTTAAAGAGTCGGGGCCCCTTCTGGGTATGGTGGCAAATACTGTGGCCTGAAATCCCAGAACATGCTATGTGGAGACAGGAGAATCTGAAGTTCAAGGTCACCCCCAGCTAGCCTGGGCCAATGAGACCCTGTCTCAGAAAACAAAATGTGTGGGGACGACGGGGGGGATGGTTCAGTTGGCAAGTGCTTGCCATGAAAGAATGAGGAACCAAGCTCAGATCTCCAGCACTGACGAAAAGCTGGCTGTGGCAGCACCAGGCAGACACAGTAAGGTCCCTTGAACTTGCTGGCCAGACAGTCTAGCTTAATTGCTGAGATCCAGGATCAGTGAGGAAGACTCCTGGCATCAACCTCTGCATGTACACATGTGTGCATGTGCACTGACACACATACATACATACAGCATGGGCAATACACACACTCATATGTAGGCACTGGACAGCCCCAACAGGTTCTTTGTAAGGGCAAATTCCACACCATTTTTTCCAGCCCACCATTTATCCCCAGGTCACTGCCACAATGCTAAGGTGTGGTCATGTGGTGGATGGTAGCAGGTGAATCCCAGAGCAGCAGGATGTGGATAAGAAGAACCCGTGTCTCAGCATTAGAAAGGCTACAACTGAGATCTTAGCTCTTGCAGGCATCTTGAACCTTGGTTCCTTGCTTGGGGTGATACCCACTTAGAGTTGATTGTGAGCATCTCAAGCTAAGCCTTGATACCCAGAACAAGTCTTTCTGTCTCCCCAGTAGATGCATTGGCATCGGGAAGCCAATGTATTCATTCTTCCCTCACATCTAAGTCATCCTTAGGTACCCAGGAGTATCTGCATGCTGTTCTACTCTGAGAAGTTGAGTTCTCATCAATCTAAGGTAGAAATCAAACCAAATAAGATTATCTTAGCCCAGAAGCCCATTTCATCTGATCCTTTTGACTAGCATAGTTCTATTGTTATATATTACTTCAAACTTAATAGAAAAAATTGATTAAAACATGCCCCCTGTTCGTACCCAGCCTGGCTGCATGCCACAAGACACATTAATTGAAAGTGGATTTCCACTACCTGCTCAAGCCCCATGAAGATGAAGGATGTGCCTTTCTCCTCTCAGCCACCATTGATTTTTCATTTTCTCCACTCAGAGCTTCATTTAGCAATTTTCAGTTTCATTTGGTTGGGGCCTTGATTCATCCCCTCCTATGAGGTGATGCACCCCCCTCTTCATCCTTGTGAAGCCATTTTTCCGGGCTTTGTTAGTGCAGGACGCTTGTCAAACTGCTCTGTGCACTATTTTATCGAAAAGGAGGTGGAGGTTTATTGGTTTTCTTGTTTTTTTTTTTTTTGTGTTTTTTATGATGGCTTTTCCTTTATCAAGGAGAATGAAGTTTAAATTTGTAATTTAAGAGGGTAGCTTAGTGGCAGAATGACTTGGTACTCAAGGCCCTGGTTTATTTTCAATCCTCAGCATTGCAAATAAACCAAGCCAAATCAAACTTGAAAATATGACGGTATGACAATACCACAAAACTTCTAAACTAAGGTCAGGCGGTGGTGGGGCAAGCCTTTAATCCCAGCACTCGAGAGGCAGAGGCAGGCGGATCTCTATGAGTTCAAGGTCAGCCTGGTCTACAGAGTGAGTTCCAGGATAATAGCTATGGCTGTTACACAGAGAAACCCTGCTTGTAAAAAACAATCACCATCACCCCACCCCACGCCCACAAACTTCTAAACTAGATTCATGGGAAGTTGTGCCAAGTCAAACCCTGTGGAAGAAGGGTGTAAAATCTGTTTACATTCATGTTTTTATGGTGTGATATGGAGATCAAACATGACCCCTGCTTTGCTGAAGGTATAGGTAATGACTGCCAGATCATGGAGCAAGAGATTGGACTGAAAATACAGAAGGCCCTCTAAGGACAAGAAGAAGCAAAAACAAGAGGTGGAAGTTTGAATGAATTCTAGAAGGTTCTTGCTGTCCTGTCCCATCCCTGACTCAATAGATCCCTAGTGGTTTTGAAAACAGTACTGGTGTAGGGGAGGGGAGTTAATTGGAGAGACGGTTCAGTGAAGAGCACGTGCTGCTCTTGCCTAGAATCAGGGTTTAGTTCCCAGCACTTATAACTGCCTATAACTCCAGTTCTAAGGGATCCTACATCCTTTTCTGGGCTCGAAGGGTACCTGCATGCATGCAGTGTATATAAAACTCATGCAGGCACATACACATAAAAAATAAATACATTCTGAAAACAGTATTGAGGATCTGAGTTAGCTCCTTGTGGAAATTTTAAGTTTTCAGATGCTATGACAACATATATTCCCCATGAGAAGGCTGTAGGGACTCATGATAAAGTTTCATGTCACTTTATTTTGAACTAAAATTCAGTTTCTCAGTATTCAGAAACATGGGATAGCATTTACACATCTTTGACAAATGTTTCAAGGGCATAGTGAGCAAAGTGTAAAGCAGATAGCCCTGGTGGTGATGATGGGGCCCTCAGGAAGGGAGCAATGACACAGCCGTGTGTTGGTGATGACAGGTGTGGATTCTTCCCTAACCTTATTGCTCTCACAGCCCTTCAGTCCTGATCTTGAATCCATGTGCCTGCAGGTCTTGTGGCTATTCCTAAGATGAAAACAAAGACACGATAAAATAGAATTTAAAGGAAATAGGCAGAAATGCCACAGATTTAACCTAGCTTCTTTCCAAGAAGCTTAAGCAGTGGGTCAATGTGACTATCGATATTTTTTGTTTTGTCTTGTTTTTAACTCTGAGAGCACAGCCATTCATGAGCACCACACAGAAGTGTTTCAGTCCGTTCATGAATCAGACAGCACCATGCAAAGTGTTTCAATCCAGGACTTCACAAGGGAGAAACTCTCACAAGGTGTTACCTGAAACAAAACAAAGAAATATTGAGAACTGGGGGTGTACTGTGATTCCTAGACTGTCTGCCTAGTGTACATGAAGCCCTGGGTTTAATCCCCAGAATGAACCAGGCATGGTGTACACTCTTTAAGTGGAGGCAGGGATCAAGTTCAAAGCCATTCTCAGTTACTTGGGAGGCCAAGGCCAGCCTGGGATCCATGGGACTTTCAAGTAAATTAAAAAATAAACACACACACACACACACACATACACACACACACACACACACATGCATTTAAATTAGAAAGTGCCTAGTTAGAAGTTAGTTGGCAGTTTCTGATCTCTGAAGCTCCTAGCTAGGTTCGTTGATGGATTCTGGTCCAGTACTTGCTTCTGATTGGTGATGCTCCTAATTATAGGATAATTAAATTAAATTAATAAATTTAATTATTAATTAAATCTGAGTTTCATTTTCTAAGCCAGTTGTTGACCAGTAACTCCCCAACAGGTTCTATTTGCTTGGGTCAGAATCCCAGGCATTGAGCCCTAATTATTTCAGCACTTCCCCAGTTTGCAGCCTCTTATTTATAAGATTTTCACCCAAACCTGTCTGTCTCCAACAATGCTGGTTTGTCTTTGTCTCAGTGTAAGACTTCTTATTGTGATCAAGGCGTTTGCTTTTTGTTTATAATAAGATTTTACACTGTAGCCTAGTCTGGTCTGGGCTTCACTATGTGGCCTCTGCTGGCCTGGAATATGTGATAGTCCCCATGTCTTGGCCTCCTGAGTGCTGGAATTACATATGTGAGTTCCTGTATTCACCCTTGACTCTGGTTGCTGTCTGAAGCAGACTCATGTAGTTCAGAACAGCCTCAGACATTCTATGTAACTTCCTATCCTCCTACTGGTCAGTGCTTGAGTAGAGAGATTACAGGTGTGCACCACCACCCCAGCTTAATGAGGTTGCTGGTGCTAGGAACCGGCTTCAGCATGCTAGGAAAACATCCTACCAGGTAAGCCACATCCGCAGCTCCTGGCCACCAGTTGGGTTTTTGTTTTTTTGTTTTTGTTTTGATAGAGGGTGGTTTGAAACAGGATTTTACTGTGTAACCCTGACTGTCCCTGGAACTCACTCTATAAACCAGGCTGGCCTCGTACTCAGATCTACTTGCCTGTGCCTCACGAGTGCTAGGATTAAAGGTGTGCACCACCACCCATCTCTCCCACCAGTTTTTAGCATGACTGTCAGTGCAGATTTGGGGCAGGAGGGAATCTGATTGTACACTTGGCTCTGGGATGTGTCATCTGGCTGGCAGGAATCTTGCATGGACTCTGCTTCCATGGACTTCCTCTTTTCTCAGGCATTTTTCACATATATAATGATTTCCCAGCTGGAATAAGAAAATGTTTTTTTCTTAGCAACCAGTGTCAATCATGTCTAACAGCTAGTGCTTACTTGCAGCTGTATTTCTTCACTAATTTCTCCTTACAGTTCTCAAGTTGTTTCCTGAGCCTTGCACAACTGGGTGCTGGTCACATAAACTCACCTATAGAGTGTGTCATTTTCCATCCTCTAACAGTATCCTATATGTCACTGTTAGAAAGAAAAAGCCCAAGCCGGGTGGTGGTGGTGCATGCCTTTAATGCTAGCACTTGGCAGAGGCAGGCAGATCTCTGTGAGTTCGAGGTCAGCCTGGTCTACAAGAGCTAGTTCCAGGACAGGCTCCAAAGCTACACAGAGAAACCCTGTAACCCTGTCTTGAAAAATAAAAGAAGAAGAGGAGGAGGAGGAAAGGAAAGAAGAAAGAAAGAGAGAGAGAGAGTGAAAGAAAGAAAGAAAGAAAGAAAGAAAGAAAGAAAGAAAGAAAGAAAGAAAGAAAGAAAGAAAAGCTCAGGGAGTTGCAAGTCTCACAGCTTTAGGCTGATAGAACCTGTCCTAATCTGTGTGTAGCAGGGAGGTGGGGTGTGGTAGATGGGGCATATCTCTGTGTGCATGCTCGTGGGGGGCAGAGTACAACCTCTAGTGTCAGCATCATTCCTCAAGAGCCATCTGCTTATTTGTTTGTTTGTTGTTTGTTTGTTTATTGAAACAGGCCTCGAGCTTGTTGATTAGGCTGGCCTTACTGGCCACTAAGCCCTAGCAATGTGCTAGTTTCTGCCTCCCAGCACAGGGCTCACTCCCATGCCTAAAGTTTTAAACGCATGCTCTGAGGATCCAGCTCAGCATTGTAACCACGTGACTGACTGAGCTGACATAGTATGTCAGTTACATAGTCTCCCCAGCCCTGTTCCTAAATTTTTGTATGATTTCTTCTTGGCCTAGTTGGTGGCTCTTTTTGTGGCAAATTAGAGGGAATCCTTTCGCTATAGTAATGTTTCCAAAGCAGCTCATAAAAACAAACAAACAAACAAACACCAACAATAAAATCCCAGGTTGTGAGCCCCCTACCTCCCCAGGCAATGTGTGTATGGCCATGCTTAAGGGTGACTGCTTAGCTCAAACTACAGATGCAAGTGTCTCAACCGCTGCTACAGAGGAGAAAAGCAATTATCAGTTATAACAAACTCAACTGTCATTTCCCTTCTCTTTAAAAAATTAACTTGAAGTTGTTGTTGGGTTTCCAGCTCTGGGGGATCTGCCACCCTCTTCTGGTCTCTGTGGGTACTGCACATAGGGGTGCACATAGAGATAAGCCGGAATTCCAGGCAGTTGTGAGTCATTCAATGTGTGTAAGTGCTCAGCTAGCATAACAAGGTTAGGTCTTATAGAAGTCACCTATGAAAGTCTGGAAAGTGGGTTCTCTGACTTCCTACTTCCTAACATCCTGACTTAAGCCCAGTATTCTGGATCATTTACCACCACCTGGTAACAGTTAGAACTAAATGCAGATATTCTGAAGAATAACTGAACTTCCTGAGTGTCAAGTTACAAATTGGAATGTCTGAAGAAGTCACAAAAGGCCTGAGTGGTAGAGCAGGCCTGCAATCTCAGCACTCGGGGGTGGGGGGGGAGGACCAGGAGGAGTTCAAGGTCTTCACCAACAGAGTGAGTTCCTAGCCAGTCTTGGCTACATGAGGCCCTGCTTCAGAATATAAATAGTGACAGAAAAGAGAGCTGAGGTGTAGCTCAGTTGGGAGAGTGCTTACCCAGCATACAAATAGCCCCAGGTTTGATCCCCAGCACCATATAAACTTGGTTTGGCTGTGTATGAGGAATGTTCATTTAACAGCTTCACATCACGTCAGGAATGTTTGCTAAAATCCCTGAATCCCCACCATCATCCTCTCTTCCTCTTCCCAACTAAATGCCTTCTCTCCTTAAAAAACAAAAAACAAAAAAACTCCCAGAACATTATCTGTCTTGCTTCTTGATGATGCCTTTGCCATGGCTTGATTTATAGCCATTGCCCAGTATCTGTTAGTGTCTGGTTCTAGAATTCCCCCATAAAGACCAACAATCTGAGGATCTTGAGGTCTTTCAGGAAATTGTGCAGAGTCTGTATACTTCTTTCCTTAAGCATCTCTAGATTACTGATAAGACCTAATAAAATACCAACACTATGTAAATAGTTTTTATACCATATCATACAAGGAATATTAGCAAGAGAACAATCTGTGCACATTTCACACTTAAAAATTATTTCTGGCCTATGGTTTGAACTTGAGAACGCAGAACCTACAGATGTGGAAAGCTGATGTCATTTTAAAACTGGAATCTAAGGGTGGTGGTCAGCAGGATGACCTTCGTCTCCCTATGAGATAGATGTCCCCAGGTCCTGCTGCTCTCTGCGACCTGATTGTAGTATTTAAAGAAGGACCATGCTCATGTCCTTGACTTCCAAGCCATTCAAGAGTCCTTCAGCGGCAGAAGGCTAGGGTATTTGAAATCGCTTTTTCCGTTATTTGATAGAATTTTTCTCCTTACCATCTTAGGCCCTACAGTGAATTTCTGGTCTCATTTTGGCTGTCCCCTAAAGACTTAAGTCATTTTAGGACTGGGGGCATAGCTCAGTGGTAGAGTACTTGCTTAGCATGTACAAGGCCCTGGCTTCAATACCCAGTGCTACCAAAAGTGAAAAACAAAGCAAAAAAAGAAAAAACCACTAAATGTTAATTTAAAAAATCTCAAGAGCTGGAAGATGGTTGAGTTGGCAAAGCACTTGCCCTGAAAGCTGAGGACCTGAGTTTGAATTCCTAGCACCTACAAAGCTGATCATGGTGGACTGTGCCTGTCGTTCCAGTGATGATGAGATGGGACACAGCAAGACCCCTGAGCAGCCCACCTAGTGCCCCGAGTAAGCTCCAGGTCAGTGAGAGACCACGTCTCAAAACGTAGGGTGGAAGGTAGCAGAGGAAGATGCACGGTGTCGCCCTCAGGCCTCCACACGCATATGCACACACACGTGCATGCATATATGTGCAAACATACATTTGTATATCAACACACAAAATCTCAATACTTTAGGAAGGAAAGGCAAAGTAGCATTATGGGGCTGATTTCTGTAAGCCATCCTATGCAAAATGGATAAAATTACATCATGATTTTTTTTTTTTTTAGCCCACAATCTTACACCAAGTTCAGAACCATTTCTCTTCCCTCATCCCTTCAACGGCTTTCCTTTTCACTTGGGTAAACTTTTGTTTTCATCCCTTGAGGCTTTTTATGAACACTTTCCCACTGTGCACTGTGTTTGTTTCTAGTGTTTGTGTAATACACTCCATCATGCTGGTATCTCGTAATTTATGGCCGGTTCCTTTAGTGCGAGGCATTAGGGTTATTTCCATTTTCTCTCTATTATAAATAATGGAAGCAAGAACATCTTTCTACGTGCAGCTCTTTTCCTGTGTGTGAGTTATATCCTTAGGACAAATTCCCAGGAGTGGGATTAGTGGGTCAAAGGGTCTGAGCAGCTTTATGGCTCTTAATATTTATTGCTAGATTGCCTGAAGGGTCATTCTAATTTGCAGTGCCACCTGCAACACACGAGTGTCTGTCCCTCCCAGGCTTGCCAACCTCTTCAGGCACTTCTTTGGGGCAGATTTCAGGGGTATTAAGGCAACTTACTGCTCTCTTTAATTTCTTTAGTTATTAAAAACCTTTAATATGTTTGTCTGGTTCTATTTCCTATGGCCAGCTTTTCTTTCCATAGGGTGGTGCATCTTGATATCACATGAGATTGAAAATATCTTACAATAAAAATGTCAGTTGACAGAATGACCACCTGGTATTCAGGAGGGCCTGGGTTTGATCCCCAGCACAGCATAAAACTAAGTGTGATGGTGCAACCTGTAAGCCTAGCAGGAGGGTCAAGTGTTCGAGGTTATAAGCAGCATAAAGAGTTTGAGGCCAGCCTGGGTTAGAGACTCAGTCTCAAAATGAAGAAAAAAGTGTTCAGTTCTCCCAGCACAAAGAGAATATCAGTGAAGCCCACTCGGCTCATTCTAGGTTCAACACGTGACCCATTCGGCCACATTGGTTTTCTTTACTCCTCTTTTTTGTCTCCTGTCTCCCATGTTAAAGCAAATCCTAGCTCATGTATGTAAGTTTCCTGCATGATGCACAGTGTGTGTCTAAAGCGTGCACTTCTTCTAAAATAATCATAACGCTGCCACCACGCTGAACACAGTGACAGTTCCTCAGTTTCAGCACCAGGGTGCGATACAGTTTTCCAGAGTCTTTTTCCTGCTCTTTTGTTCCAGCTGCCACACACATTCTTACACTTCTAAAGTTGGAGCTGGATAGATGGCTCAGCAGTTAGGAGTACTGGCTTTTCTTGCAGAGGACCCAGGTTTGATTCTCAGCATCCATGTGACCTTTGTAACTCGAGCCCCAGAAGATCTGAACGCCCTCTTCTGGCTTCTTTGGAGAGTTCACAGATATGATAGACATACATACATTTCAGGCAAAACACCCATACAACATAAAATTAACTAATTAAAATAAGTTTCTCATATCAGTGTATAAGAGATCCTTATTTTTGAAGGCTGTCTAGACCTTCAGTGGGTAGGTTGTTCAACCAGTCACCTATTGGTAGAGTTGGTTTTGTGTTTTCGGAAACCAAAAGTCATACATCTAAGTCATTTATAATTTGTTCAATGTATCTTTGGGAGCTAAGCCTAGAGATAGTCTTTCTGGGTCAAGCAATCAGCATTCTTACGCTCTTCCAGGTGTCCCTTGGTTCCCTTCCATGGGAACCCTATCACTTTGCACTGGGATTTTAGTAAATGAATGTCCAAATGCCCAAACACACAACCTTGTTGAAAGCTTGTTGAGTGTGCATACCAATCTCACTTTTGTTCAAGACACGACCTGGCACAGAGTACCCCGTTTCTTGCTTTTGGAGACCCTCGGCTCTGTCCCAGGAAACGAGATGCCTGAATGAAAAGCCAAGAGGAGTCCATGGTGTGTCACATGATGTTACAGGTGTAACGTGTGTTACAAAGGTGACAGGGGAGCTCAGGTCTGCTTGTGGAGCTGGTCCTGCCTCCTGTAGTCTTCATGAGTCCTTAGCCTTCTGAATTCCATGAATAACTTTAGTGATCCGTACCCCTGAACAAACATTTGACACCTGGTTGGTCAGGTACAAATGTATTAAGAGAAGTAACCAAATGTTTGAAATGCAGGTGCTTCATCAGCCCAACCTAGATCATCTCTGTTGACTAGTTTGTGTCCGTCCCGAAGAAGACTCCCTGAACTGTATGGGGGTGTTATCCGAGCAACACAGTCTGTGTGGAGGGGTTGGCTACACAAACCTAATGGGACATCCCTGGGTCTCAGAATCCCCTGTTGCCAGAGATTCTCAGGTCAGCTGTGACCCAGGAAACAGAGAATCCATATAGAAGGGCTGAGATATAGCTCAGTGAGTAGAATGCTTACCTGATGTGCACAAAGCCCCAAGTTCAATTCCAGCACCCCATAAAACAAATGTGGTGTTACACACCTGAAATCCCAGCACCCAGGAGGTGGAGGCAAGAAGATCAGAGGTTCAAGGTCATGTCCAGCTATATAGCAATTAGAGACCAGCCTGAGATCTGTGAGACCCACCCTGCCTCAAAAAGAAAAATAAATAAATCTAAAAGAAATCTGCACATAGGTTCTATGTAAGCAAGCGAAAGTATTTCTGCCCACTGATTGATTACCTTGCAGTCGTACGGTTCTGCAGTTTCATCTGACAATTTTCTTCTTGTCTCTTTCTAGATTGAATCATTAAAGAAAAAAGTGCAACAGAAGCAGCTCCTAATATTGCAGCTTCTAGAAAAAATCTCTTTCCTGGAAGGCGAGGTAAGAGGCTATGGCTCTTTCAAGTTGGTGTCTTCCCTGCCATTAAATTTTATGTTGCTGATCCTGCTGTGGACACTTAATTAAAAATATGGCTATTTCCTGGCCTTATAAAATGGATTGAAGGTTAACTGCCAGCTCTGCGAAGCAGCTCCGACAGCTCTTTTTTCTCTACCCTTTCCCTCCCCACACCTCAGCCTGCTACTTGTGGCTGCGTTTTCAAATAGTGTGTCTTCTTTAAGAATTCTCTAGGCAAGTCTGATAAGCTGTCAGTACTCATGAGTGTATAGGGCTTTATAATTTGTGAATGATCTACATACAATGTCCCTCCCACAATTTTCTTGGCAACTTTTAAAACATCTAGAGAAGGATTGTGATTTCTGTGTGAAATGAAAAAAAAAAAAAGAGGCAGCGTCACCCAGCCTATGAAAACCCAGCTACAGAACAGACCCCAATCCAACACTCGTCTTCGGTTACTTTGTGTAAACATGTTTTAGAGGTGACTTAGTTCCACCTGCAACTTGAAGTTGCTTCATAGTCTTGCCACTGGCCTTTTGAAAGGCATTTGGGGGATTTTGTGGCAGTTGCAGGGAAAGAAATTATGAGCTGGAAGAATCTTAGGAGGCTGGGTATTAATAGAAGGAGCTGAAATCCATTTTCCCTATAGGCTCTTTATTAAGAACTTGGCATTGAGCCTTTGTCTTCTTCGACTCCATGAAGAGCTGGTTTGCCAAGCACCTGTCCTTGTCACTGCTCCTCTCTGTGGCCCTTCCCCCATGAGACAGTCCAGGACACAACAGTGAAGCCAGAAGAGAAGTAGGATGGCATTTCTTGAGTGCCTAGTGTGTGCTGGGCATTTGCTGGTCCCTTTCCACATAGGCACAAAGAATGGAATCAAATCTATCCTGGCGAAGCACTGGACTGTTTATTGACTGAGTGATCAGGAAGGTACCTTATCTCCACAAAGGAATCATAGCTGAGCCTGTGTGGGACAGTGTAGGACAGTCCCACGAGAGCACGTAGAAACTGCCTGGAGAAATGGCTCAGCAGTGAAAGGCTAGGCTCACAACCAAAACTATAAGGAAATGCCTGGCATACTGAGTGAGAGCTCTGCTCTTAGGTGATTGAAAGAGCTGTCCTCTGGATAAATTATGTATCCCCTGTTTTAAAGATAAGGGACTGAGTTTCAGGAAAATCTTTTTCTGCCCACACTTACAGTACAGATTGTGTGTCTGAATCTAGAACTTACCTCCTTGCTGCATGCTTGCACACATGATGAGCCAGGTCATCATTTACTTTGATGGTGGAACTGCCTATGGCTGCTATAACCAGGAGTCTCCTTGGTCTCTAGGGATCTGGAGATTCATAAGTCTAGGTACCCAATAAGTCTCAGTGTCTTAAAGCTGAGTAAATGGATATTTTTTCTGCTCATGTCTTCTCCTCCCTGGTTACTGGACCCAGCATCAACTTTTATTTATTTATTTTTTAAAGACAGTATCTCCAGTAGCCTAGACTGGCCCCAAACCCTGTATGTAGCCAACGGTGACCTTGGCACATGCTTTTCTGTCCCCATCTTCTAATTACAAGGTTACAGGTATGCGCTGCCTCCCCGCTTTCTGCAGCCGCAGCCCTGTGTGTACTAGGGGTGGAGGTGCAGGCGCACACATTCCCTAGTGACAGTCAAGAGTCCCTGGAAGAAGTCTGTTGTCAGAAGATGGGGAAGAGATGCTGACAGAGACAGGAGCTCACCCCAGAGGGTCCCCCACCGTGTTTCTGTCTGTGGTGCTCCCATGTTTCCCAATAGGCCACTAAGTATCCAGGGTAGTGTTGTGCATAGAGAGGGGCTTACAAATGTATGCTTTGCTGAATGCTCAGACGATTCAGCTCAACTCATGGCTTGGGCTTATGAGATGTGAAAATGAGGTGATTCCGGGAGCCCCCAGTATAGAATGGGGGAAACGAGGCTGGGAAAGGAAGCTGACCTCTGTGGGCAGCTGAGGCTCATGGCACTTGGGGTCTCTGGGATATGGTATGGAACTAGCTAGAGTTATCTCCAGCAGACTGAGCATTCACTGACCCCACCAGACAGTGGCTAGGGTCTGCTCCTGGGGTTCTGGACATTTGGGCACCTAGGTAGGATCATTTGCCTGTGGTGCTCACAGGAAACCCCAGGTAAAGACTGAGGAGGTGATGTATGTATCAGGAGGCTGTGAGCATCAGAGGGTGCAGGAGGGCCCTACAGTGTCAGCTACACCTATCTCAAACACGACTGGGAATCCAGTCTTCCTTAAGCATCAAACGCCGATTATAAAGCTCGGTAACTTTCTTAAGTTATTTAAATCCAGGGCAAATATGGCCAGTTGCTCTTGACCACTTTCCACATTGACATTAAACAGCAGACAAGCGTACAAAATGAGTAACGTAAAAAGACGTCAATGCAGTTAGACTTAAGTATTCTAAAATATTAAATATCACAAATTTAACTCATTCTATCCTTAATTTTTTTATCTTCCTAAGGCTATTGTTTTGTTTATTTGAGTACTGTGTATGTATATATGTATAGGCTAGAGGACAACAACCTTGAATGTCAATCCTCAGGAGAACAGTCTGCCTTTTTTAAGACAGGACTTCTCACTGGCTTGGAATGTAGCAAGTAAGTTAGGCTGGATGGCCAGTGAGCCCCATGGATCCTCCTGTCTCCAGTTCTCCAGAGTTGGGGTTACAGGAATATCCCATGATGCCCAGCTTTTTACATATATGCATATAAATATTCATATACATACATATGTGTGTGTGAGTGTGTGTGTGTGTACTCTACTGACCTGTTCCTTTGTGGCTGTGTGATTACTGATACCAGTGAGTACTCCTGTGTCTAACTGATGTGTGGCTAATGAATCTTAGCTGTTCTTCTGTGGGCTGTGGCCTAGGTACCTGACTCTCACTTCACTCTATTGTTCTCAGCACAGAGGTGTTACAGACAGGCATATAATTAGCACATGGCTTTAGAAAACCTTCCTAGGTTAAAAATATCTATTACATTTCTTACATAGTTTATAATCACCTCAATTTTCTATTGTAAAATTATCTTAGATGCTGATATAAAGACAACATCTAGTAATTTCCCTTATACATTGTATATTAATTTTGCCTTTGACATGATGAACAAAAGGCGTTTCTTAGACTCAGCTTGCTGCCATATCATAATGATTTTACAACCTCTACTTTTAAGCAATTTTCTGTTGCTATAAGAAAATGCCTAAGATAGGTAAATGACTGAAGAGCCTTGGTTCTTACACGTGTCTTTGTCCTTAGGTCTGTGGGGAGGGTATAGTCATGAACCAGAGCTGACTCATGAGAGTTGGCTGTATGAACCCATATAAATCTTAGTTCTTCATTCCATGGCAGGCTCAGAACCAGGGCAGGCTCAACCTGCTGTTGCACAGAGCCAAGGAGCCCTATGAATGATCAGATGTTTCCTTAAAGAATTCTGGGGAGAAAACTGGGGAGAAAGCTCACTTGGGAAGGTAGTTGCCTTGCAAGCAGGAGGACCTGATTCAATCCCCAGAACCCACATAATAGGCAGGGAGTGATGACACGCTCCAAGACAGGTGATTCCTAGTGCTTTCTGTGCAGCCAGCCTATGTTCCTTAGTGAGCTCCAGGCCCCTGAGAGACTGTATCTCAAAAAACAAGATTGATAGTGCCTGGGAAATGATAGTTGAAGCTGACCTCTCACCTCTGTGTCTACACAGGTGCAACTGTACATACATAAACATACAAAATCGAGATTTATTTTGTGATTTTTTTTCTATTTGTCACTCAACGGCATGGTTCTCCAGCTTGAACTTTGCAGTCTTAAATTGCATCAGATTAAGTCTTAATCTGATGGGAGACTAGATTCTAATCCATGTTTCATCACTATCTGTGCCTTAGGCTCAGTGACTCCATCTTTCAAAAGGCAAGAGGAGGGAGAGCGAACTCATGTCACCTCTGAGATTGCTTTGATTTTCAATGTTCAAAAGCTTGTTGTTCCTCTCCCACCCCTGCGAGCCACATCAAGGCATTGCAGTGGTCCAGGGAAGCATTTGGTGCCCAATCCTGGGTGCCTCATGTGTGGTGGTCTGAAATCTTCTTTCCCTTTCAAATAGAGAATATCAGTTACTCCTTGGTTTTATCATTCACTCTTAACTGTTGTTTAAGGTTATTAGGTTTTACGTGCACACACACCTCAAAAATACATACAAATTCTCAAATTTCCTTTTTGCCTGGCTTGAGCACATTCTTTTTTTTTCCTCCCCAAACAATTTTATGTTTACCTATCTTCTGGAGAAGAGATATTCCATTCCCTATTTCTGACATTTCTGATAGATGGCTCAGTGGTTCAGAAAACTTGCTACACTTGCAGAGGACTGGAGTTCAGTTCCCAGCACCTATATCAGGTAACTCACAGGTACCAGTAACTCCAATTCCAGGGGAGCTGATGCCTTCTTCTGGCCTTCTTTGGGCACCAGGCACACACTCCATGAATGCACAGACATGCAGGCAAACACTCACACACATAAAATGAAAGAGAACAAATCTCATAAAGAATGCTCTAAAGTAACATCAGAGGCCTGGTCTTCAGAGTGTCTATTCCTTCTGGACTGGGTTTTTTTTTTTTTTTTTTTTTCTGAAAATCTTGAACTTATGGTGGCATTGAAGAGCCACAGGAAATGATTCCAAAGTCTGGCTTGTGTCCATCCTGTCCTTAACATACACAGTGCAGGGATATGCCCCTCTGTGTGTCTGGGGAACTCTACTAGGACTCTCATTAAGTTTCTTGGGTGGCACTGTAGCTACAGCACCCAGCACATTGTTCCCCACATGTATGTTATTGGACATGTTCTTGTCTAGGAGTCTGAGTCAGCTCCTGGCCACTGGCCTGAGGGGAGCTGGGAGAGGATGTGACTGCTCTGTGTGTGTGGTGTGTGTGATGTGTGTATGTGTGTGTGGTGTGTGTATGTGTGTGGTGTGTGTATGTGCGTGTGTTAATTTCCCCATATACCTAGAGGAACCAACCAGGTTCTTTTCTCTTTCTGGAGCACCGGTGAGCCTCCGTGTGCACACAAAGATACTCATTAC
Organism: Ondatra zibethicus; assembly: GCA_004026605.1. NCBI lineage: Eukaryota > Metazoa > Chordata > Mammalia > Rodentia > Cricetidae > Ondatra > Ondatra zibethicus. The sequence goes on from PVIU01009345.1 coordinate 29,535, forward strand.
ACATGCAAACACAAGGTGGTGGTGTTTGAAAGCGGGAAAGCCAGACCACGGTCCCTCAGCCCTAGACGCTTCTGCAGAGTTCAGTCGTTTTACTTCAGCTGGCTCACTTCTTTTTATTAGTCTTTCCAACTTAGTCCAGCAATGTTCCAAACCAGCGTGCAGTTCATACACAATAAGCTACACAGCCTTATAAATGCTTCCTCACTTCAAAATCAATAAAACGTTAGCAGAGCTTACAGAATCCTACTTTTCTATTATAAGATGAGGGGGCTATTTCCTACTCTTTTCTGTTTGAGGCAGGGTCTCATGTAGCCCAGGATGGCTTCAAACTCATAGCTAAGGGTGATCTTGAACTTCTGATGCCCTGTCTCTGCCCCCATGTGCTGGGAATGGACGTTTGCTCTGCCTTGCTGGGTTTTAATTTTGCCACCTTCCCCCCCCCGCCTTCTTTTCTGTGGTTCCAGAAGCACCATTAGGCCTCTAAACTGCAGCACAGTTCCATGAAGCTCTGCTGACGATCTGTCTTTAACTCTTGTATGCACATGTGTGCGCATGTATGCGTGCGTGAATGAGTGTGTGTGTGCACACACATGCATACATGCATGTAAAGGCCAGATGCCTATGTTGGATGTTTTCCTTCAGCTCCCTCCACCTTATTTTACTTTTAAGACAGGGATTTTCAATGATCCTGGATCTTACTGCTTTGATGACAGTATCTGGCTGGTGAGTCCCCAAGCTTCTCCCTTATCTTCTTCCTGGCACCGGCCTTTTTTATGTGGGTTCTGGGGACCAAACTCATCTTCTTGCTTATAAGGCAAGCACTTCACCCACTGAGCCATCTCCCAGCCCTAACTTCTTCTAATTGGATGCTTTCTATTAATGTACCTTTCGATGTACAGGTTCTTTCCTTTACCATCTCCCTGCTTTCCCTAAGTCTTTGTAAGAACACAACAACAACAATAATTTTAAATGTTGTACTTCTCCATTTTAAAATTCCCAGTTGAATCTTTCATGGCTTTCTTCTTATTTTTTCTTTACTAGATCATTTCTGTGAAGATATTTTCCGTTATCCCTTGGTTATTATAGTTTGATGGATACATCGAATCCTTACCTGCAAAGTCTAGTGTCAGAGTCACATCAGGACCGTTGTCTGTCCATCCCTGTTTCCCCAACAACAGGTCACATCTTCCTGACTTTTTTTTAAATTTTTTTTAATTTTTTGGTTTTTTTTTTTTAAACTTTATTTATGTATGAGTGCTCTCTGCATGTACACCTGTGTGCCGGAAGAGGGCATCAGATTTTGTTGGAGATGGTTGTGAGCCACCATGTGATTGCTGGGAATTGAACTCAGGACCTCTGGAAGAGCAGCCAGTGCTCTTAACCACTGAGCCATCTCTCCAGCCCCTGACTTTTCATAGGCCATGTGACTGTGGATTCTAAGCCAGGCATTGTGAACCCTTTAATGTAGACTTTAGATTAGTTGTTCTCAACCTAACGCTGCAACCCTTTAATTTATGGTGACTCCTGACCATAAAATGATTTTCCTTGTTACTTCATAACTGTAATTTTGCTACTGTTATGAACTGTAATGAAAATATCTGTTTTTTCCAATGGTCTTAGACAACCCCCATGAAAGGGTTGTTTGACCCCAGGGGGTTGTGACCCACAGGTTGAGAACCACTGCTTTAGATTTTTGTCTCCTTGTTTTAAAGAGCAGTGAAGATTTTTCCCTTCCAAGCAAATGAGTTTGTTTAGACCCAGATACTTCCTGCTGTGCCTGTCATGGGTAAAGGCTCAGGTCACTTCTTTACCACTCAGATTCAAACTTCTTTTAGTTCAAGGTCTGCTAGAACTCCCCACTGAAGCCAGAACAGTGTGGGGTTTCCTGCTACTGTGATTCTCATCTTCCCTTTTGTCTCATTGTCTTGGTGAGCTAAGGCTCCCTTTCTTGGCCAGAAGAAGGCGCCAGGTATTCTGGAGCTGAACCTACAGGTGGTTGTGAGCTGCCCAGCATGGGTGCTCACCTCTTTTGCTTTTCCTAGCTCTCTCTAGTGACTTCATTCCCTCTTGCCACTCTATCCCCTCTGGGTTCACTCTAATTACTTCGTGAATGTTTTTGTAATGTTATCACATTCTTCTGTTCTGCTCAGGTATCTGTTCCCCAGCAAGACCAAGATCCACAGGGATGCACACTGTACTGTATTTAACTGTTCACTGACTTCCTTCAGGCAGTATGATATACAGAAAATACACATTATTTATTTTTTACAGATTTCACCCAAGTTTCATGAGTATTACTTTTAATTTCTGTACTTCTGAGAGCATTTGATAATATACACAGAATCCCTATGAAATTAAACAAAATATTTTGGGTCCACCTGTTTACCCTTCCCTGCACACCTGTCTAGGCAAATTTGCTAACTCCATCTCTTATGCCTCCTGATGGTATATCCTCACCTGGTATTCCATGAAACCTTCAGGATTAAAGTCTTTGCACTGGAGAGGAACAGGCTATGGGGGCTGGAGTTACCAGCAAAAAAGACCTCTTTGACTTTTCTTTTTTCTTATAAGTAGGAGAACCCAGAAGAGTATGCCCTGCCCCCAGTAAGCCAGCACCTTTCTTTCATTCTGAAGATTGGGTGACAGAGTGGGACCAAAGGTCTGTCATAGTGCATCAGTTGCCAGGGCATCATGAGCGCATTCTCTTTCTTTGTGCCACTTCCATGTATCAGGACCATGTGCAGAACAAGGTTTCACACAACAGCCCCTTGGCATTGCTCATTCAGAGGGGAGCTGCTGAGTGACAGCCCACATCACTTCAAACTGAAGGCAGCTTCTGTTTCCTGGGACTTTTTTTTAAAAACTCTTTCCTTTAAAAAAAGGTTTGTTTTTACGTGTAGAAGTGATTTATACATCTATTCCATAAATTTTATCTTGTATGTGTTACAATCAAGTTTAAAGACTCCAGCCAAGAAAACAGATAGGTCCATGATGGTTTTAAAATTGAGTCTGTCATTACCTCCCCCTAAGAAAAGTTAAAAACAATGCAAAACAAACTTGTTAAAAATCAGTTAAGGAGTTGGAGAGACGGCTCCACAGTTAAGAACACTTGCTGCTCTTGCAGAGGACTCAGGTTCAGTTCCTAGCACCTGTGTCAAGACAGTTCCCCACTGCCTGTAACTTCAGCTCCAGGGTATCTGACACCCTTGGAGGCCAGAAGAGGGTGCTGGGTCCCCTGGATCTGGAATGAGCTGAGCTAGCCCCATCCTCACCTTTGTTGCCCTTCTGTCCTTCATTTCCCCCATGGGGCACATTTCCAATTCCTGGGCATCTAATCATCAGTTTATGCAATGTTTGGCTCCATCTTTTTTTTTTAAAAAAAAAAAAGCCATGAAAAGTATACAGAATGCTAATTTTAATCCCAAGGAGCTCATTCTAGTTTATATGTTTGAGATTCAGAATTTTTCCACACCTATGAAATACTAATTATCCAGTTATAGAGGCTTTTCCCACTAAATTAAATTAATAGACTTACTCATTTTACAGCTTAGTAAGGGAGTGTTAAAAAGTTGAGTTGCACTATATTTATGATGCCAAAAATGTGATAAATGCCAGTAACTGCCCACTGTATGAGACTAGTTAAATAAATGCTGCACATCCATACAATAGGATACTGTGACTCAGTTTATGTAGTTTGTTGACACAAAAGGAAAACTAGTGAATTTGGGAGAGAGAGCTACAACACATTGGGGTGTGTGTGTGTGTTCACACACATGCAATAGAGCTCATGTAGAGGTCAGAAGACAGCATGTAGGGGTTGGTTCTCTTCCACCATGCGGGCCCTGGGGTTCAAACTCAGGTCACCAGCCTTGGCGGCCATCACCTTTACCCACTGAGCCATCTCACCATCCTGACAACGAAATGCTGATGAGAAAAACAGATTCCGCTCTAGACCAGCATGTATTATGCTCATGTATGCATGGCTGACATGCGTGTGTGTACACATGCTTTGTATGATGATGGAATCGGTGTAGCTCTTCAGCACTGACTCTGGAAGACACACCTTGAGATGGATGTCAGTGCTGCATGCTTGATTGACTAAAACTGCCTTCCTCTCATTTCTAGAATAATGAACTACAAAGCCGGTTGGACTATTTGACAGAAACCCAGCCCAAGACTGAAGTGGAGACCAGAGAAGTTGGAGTGGGCTGCGATCTTCTACCCAGGTAGTTGGGAATTTCCTGTTCTTCTGTTGAAAATCCTTCTTTGACTTAAAAAAAACTATTTCACTGCACTGTGATGAAGAGCATCGAATTCTTCCTCTGAAAAACACAGCTCTAGAGCTAAGTGGTGACTTCTGAGTAGGCAGAAGAATTGTGTGGGTGGAGAAGAAAGTGAAGGAGAGACTGAGGAAGCCATAACTATCAGTTACTGCCGGCCTTTGTTCACTCTCTCTCTCTCTCATTCATTCATTCAGCAAACTGTGGCAAACAGGTTGCAGAGAGAAATGAGATTGGTTTCTGCCCCAGAGTAGCAGATGGAGGAGGGACAGGCTATAGGAAGGCATTAATTACCATGTTAGAGGGTGTGCTGGGTACCTTCAGAGGGAACATCCAAATGAGCAACAAAATTCATTCATCCTTTAGTACCATAGCTGATATATTCAGATGTCTGGTTTGAATCTGGTTCAACATAATGATCTTAGACTGTGTGCTGGCTAGTTTTACTTCAACTTGACTCACGCTAGAGTCATCTGAGAGGAAGGAGCCTCAGCTGAGAAAAAGCCTCCAGAAGATCTGGCTTAGGCAAGCCTGTAAGTCATTTTTTTAATTAGTGATTTATGGGGAAGGGCAGCCCATTGTGGATGGGGCCACCCCCATCCTGAGTCCTGAGTTCTTTAAGAAAACAGGCTGAGGGGCTGGAGAGATGGCTCAGAGGTTAAGAGCACTGACTGCTCTTCCAGAGGACCCAGGTTCAATTCCCAGCACCCACATGGCAGCTCACAACTGTCTGAAGATCCAGTTCCAGGGGATCTGACACCTTTACACCAATGCTCATAAAATAAAGTTAAATAAACCATAAGAAAAAAAAAGAAAACAGGCTGAGCAAGCCAGTAAGCAGCGCTCCTCTGTGGCTTCTGCCCCAGCTCCTACCTTTAATTACTATGCAGTTTGAGTTCCTGTCCTGACTTCTTTTGATGATGAACAGTAATGTGGAAGTATAATCAAAATAAACCCTCTCCTCTGCAAGTGGCTTTGGTCAATGTGTTTCATCACAGCAATGAGAACCTTGACTCTACCTTTGACCATCCAGCTTCGTTACCAGGCTAGAAGGCTGCTGTTCATTGTTCAGCTGCTCCCCACAGCGAGGTCTGTGTTCTGCTTAGTCACATTTGATTTAGAGTCCTGCTTCTGACTGAAACAAACTTACCATGGCTGGGTATTCAATTGTGCTCAGCCAAGAGGATGTGACTATGTATATAACATGGTTATTAATGCCATGTGGCTAATGATTTAGGTCATCAAGATCATGAAGTGGCAAGTTCTGGTGTCATGAGAGCAAGAAAGGACTCATGTGTGGGCATGTGCTATGCTAGAAAACAATGATCAAGAAAATACATCAGAACCTAGGACCTTTAATAGTAGCATCTGATAGAAAGAGTGGTCAGCCGATTCCCCATCTGGTATGTGGGATGCCTAGGTCTGGTCCTGTTGCCCACCTGTAGCCTGGCATCTAGGAGTTCTTCCTTGGATGAGGCCTTAACCTCCAAGTCTGTAAAGTCAGCGAGTGGCTTGACCAAGTCTCCAGCATCACTAATGTGGCACAGTGAGACCTCATTTCCCCACTTTTAAATCTGTGACTGATAGGCTCTTGTTGATTAAATCCAGCCATTTGCCATTGTCAAAGAACTTACTAGCAGCACCGCTGAACTTTCTTTGCCAGTTTCCTGATTTCCAGGTAAACAAGGCAGATTTACTATCCTAATATAATTAACAGAAAATGCATTTTTAAAAAAGATAAGAGTACATAAAGTAGGCTCGGCATCTCACCAACATATGACACAATTTACTCGATGAAAATATAACCAAAAGAATGAATGATGGCGTTCAGGGATCCTTTTTGAAATATGAGTAATTTGGCCATTTCCCTCTTTCTCAGGCTTTTCAGAGACCAAGTGTCTCAGATCACTCTAATTCCCCACATCATAAATCTTGTTTGGCCAAGACGGGCACAAAACCATGTCTGAAACCAATAAATTGTTTGTTTTCTGATTCCCACATTTTGGCTTAAAACAAGCTTTTCAATTTGTACACCCAAGGATGGCCGGAGGCAAACTTTTATGGCTATGTTATGAAACCACAAAACAGTTTTCATAATGGAAGTGCTGACAGACCCTTAACTTATGGCCACAGTGAACCTGGAAGGCACGTCAGAATAGAAAGGCAGCTTTTCCATAAATGTAACATTTGGGTTTCCCTCAGGATCCATTGCTGCGGTTTAACTGCTTAGGTCAGTCAGCGGAGGAAATGAAAACTACATAACCACATTTCCGAAAGGGCAGAATAATATTTCACCCGTTTCCTCTCAAATATTTATGAAGTGCCTACTATGTGAAAAGCACCCCCAGGTCATAGGGGTGAGGAGACAGAGCTTCTGAGCTGTCCTGAGGCAGGGTTCCCCCCAGATCATAGGGGTGAGGAGACAGAGATTTTGAGCTATCTCAAGGCAGGGTGCCCCCCACAGGTCATAGGGGTGAGGATGAGAGCTTCTGAGCTGTCCCGAGGCAGGGTTTCCACCTGGCTTAGAAAGGATTTGCCCTGTTGCTGGGCTTCTGAGGAGACCTTGGGGATGGTAGGTGACGAGGATTATTGAGGTGCTAGCTAGGGAACATCTTCCCTCCCCACAACCTTCTTAGTTCTAAATGTTAGATTCTAAGGAAGACTGTCTTAAATAGAGGCCTATAGGTGAAAATAGATCAGAACCCCATAGTCTAGATGAATCCTACATTTCAAAGGAAACAAATTGGAAGTCCAGAGAAAAAAAGCAACTCACCAGAAGCGGCACAGCCGGAGTAAAGACCAAGCTTCTGAGGCTGTGTACGGCCAGTTATAGCCGCAGTTTGAGCTCTTTGCACCCATGTTGGGTGACTCACAGCCACCTGTAACTCCAGCTCCAAGGGTTCCAATGCCCTCATCTGGCTTCTGCAAATACTATACTCATGTGTACAAACACAGAAACAGATATACGGAGACACACTGACATACATACACACACAATGCTTTAAGTAGCTACTGTTGCTATTAACTAAACCAAAATTCTGATTTTGAGATGTAAAACACTGTATCCTATATAAGTGAATTTGGGTTTGCCAAGGCGATTTTGTTAACTTAATTTTATAGGTAGCCATCATTGGTTGGAAGCCTAGTCAAGTGTACAGCACTTTAGTGTGCTAGGGCCTCCTCAGTTAAACCCTCTAGACACTGTGTCAATGCCTGGGAGTAATAAGCACTATGCCAGCTGAGACCACAAAAGTGATCCCAGTGTGTTCCGGGCATTGCAGGTGCTCCCTGTGGGAAGCAGGAGCCCTCCAGCTCCCTCGCTTACTCTCTGCTCACACCTGTAGGTGCGGGGTGCCTGCTGCTGCTCCTAGAATATAGCTCACAACTAGGACTCTTCTGGAATTTTGTCAGGCTGAAAAGCAAAATTGCGATGACCTCTTCTTTAGTCATAGTGGTGCTAACCCCTTTCTAAAGCACCCCTTTCCTGCCAGCATGGTGAATGCCTGTGAATGGGGATCCAGCGTGCCGCCCCCTGGTCTGGGGTATTAGTCACCTGATGGCTGCTGTAGAGAAATACCCGAGGCAAATTAGAAAGAGAGCTGCGTGTTGTGTTGACTCAGTTTATTCCAGAATCTTTCTGTGAGGGCACTGCGTGGTAGAGCAAAGCTGTTTACACCATGATCGAGGAGACAGAAATAAAAGAGCTGAGACTAGGGGTCCACAACCCCCTTGAAAGATACTCCCCCGTTACCCAAGACTTTCCTGTGAGGCCACCCTCCTATGGGTCCTGTCACCTTCTAGCAGTGCCCCCAATAGGGCCCGAGCTTTTGATTCCTGAACGTCTTTGGAAAGCAAGCATTCAGACGGTAGGATTGTAAAGTCTGCACCAAGTGGGGATTTAGGCAGCTCGCTGTGTTAAAATGTGCTTTGTTTATTTAGTAGCGGGCTTAGAAGAAGCAGCACCGACTCATGCTTTGCTGCCTGCATTTGTCATAGGTGTGCGAGCAGAAGGTTTGTTCCTTTTCCTAGTTACGGTCTCCCTGAGACATGCTCAGAACAGTCCCATGGAATAGCCATTCAATCCGTCCTTGTGCAGTACCTACTAGAGCATTCAACAGCTCTGAACATTTGTTTCAACAGCTTCAACGCTGTTCCTAGGCGGAAAGATGCTGGCCTCTCACTCTCCTAGGAGTAAAGCAGCTCTCCCTGCCCTCCTGGCCTGTCCTCCATCTTCCTCCATGGTGTGTGCCTCATTCTCCTCAGCGCACCTCATGATTCTGTCTCGGTTTCAGTCATTTCTGCCGAGTCTGCCCTGGGCCATAGTGTTGCCTTCCCTCCCTGTGGCTGAGCCTTTCTGGAACACAAGCCCTCAATCTGTATAGCTCCTGGAGTCCTCCAGCTGATGTCTGTTTGGTCCTCTGCAGACCATTTCCAGTCAGTTCTTACAAGTGGTTAAGATGCCTGCTCGTGTGTTAGACATGGATCTGTATCTCGGATTTGCCACTTGCCTTTTGTGTGACTTTGAGGAAAATTCTAAATTCTTTGAGTTTCTGTTTCCTCCCCTTGGAAGGGAAATTTGATGGGGGAGGCTGAGGCAGGAGGATTGTAGCGAGGCCACATAGTGAGACCCATTTTTAAAACCAAAAACAAAAGTAAAGAAAGGAAAAAGGGGAGATTTGGTGGTCAGCGCTGTCTCGAGAATTTTCTCTGCTGGGGTGGAGCACTAGGTCCCTCTTCATAAGGTCCCAGTGACAATCCAAAGCTCTGTACCTCCAGAGTATCCCCTGGGGAACCAGTGAGTCTATTGGGCCTACTTACAGAGATGGGGGAGGGATTCCTCATGGGAACATGGGTGACCCCAAGCAGCAACAGTAGAAAGTCCTCACCCAGCATGTGTTGTTGTAAGAGGCGAGGGGGCCTGCTTTTCGTTGTGGCCGCCCAGCTAGCTTACATTTGAAATAATTACACAGAAACTGTATTCATTGAAATACTGCCTGGCCCATTAGCTCTAGCCTCTTATTGGCTAACTCTCACATATTCGTTTAACCCATTTCTAATAATCTGTGTGTCACCACGAATCGTGGCTTACCGGGAAAGATTCAGCGTGTCTGACCTGGCAGCTTCATGGCTGGCGGCTCTCCCTAACTCTGCCTTCTCTATCCCAGAATTCCGTTCTGTCTTCTCCCCCCCACCTAAGGGCTACCCTATCAAAAGGCCAAGGCAGTCTCTTTATTCAACCAATGAAAGCAACAGAAATACAGAAGGACCTTCTACACCAAAGTGTGACGGTTTTCCCATAGCCACACAGATGGAGTCACCTTCTCCTAGTTCTCCCGAGCCTGTATACTCCAGCCTTACCCCAAAACCCTGAGGACACTATCGACTAGAGAAAAGCTGAATATAGCTGGTTGGGAAAAATGTTTGGATACTCAGGGGAAGGGCTGTGATCCTCCTGCCACCCCCTCCTGTAAGGAAGACCAGTAGTCAACCAGCCCAGTTGTGATGGTCATGTGGCCGGCAGGCACAGCTGCCCCCGCGCAGATGGTGGAGCCATTCCTGTACAGCACTCTGAAAGCTGGCTTCCAAGTGGACAGCTAAGAAACACAGGGCACCCAGCCCACGCACTTGCATGTCCATCATCTGCGGATGTTTCCACCGTTTTCCAGCGATCTATAGTTGAGCTGTATCTCAGCCATGGTTGCTTTGCCCGTGGGCTCACTTGCTTGCCTGTGCTATCACTTTCCTTCTGGATATCCTCAGAAAGTCCCTTTCCTTCCTCTCTCCAGCCTGCCTGACAGCCATCTTTCCTCCTTGTCTCTAGTTTCCTGGCCTGCTGCTCCTCCTCTGTCTCGTCTTTGGGTTGCATTTATTTCTAGTGGGCGAGGATCTCATCGTGGAATGAAAATATGAAGAGTGACTCGCTGTGAGTTCAAGAATTTTAAACACCAAGATTTTGGTTTTTAAGAATGAATTCAGTTTGAAAAGCATGATACATATTAATTAGTCACTGAGAATTATTTAAAGTCATCTGGCCTCCGAGTATAGAGAAGAAAAAAGAATGAAGGAGACTTTTCTTTCTTCTGCTCCTTAATGAATTGAAACATGGTTTCCAGTAAACTTAGTTACTTTTTTTAAAAAATTAGATTTACTTTTAATTTTTTGGATATATTTATTTTATTTCATATGTTTGAGTGTTTTGCCTGCATGTATGTACACCATGTGCATGCTTGGTGCCTGTGGAGGCCAGAGGAGGGCATCAGATCCCCCAGAACTGGACTTACTAGCTGTAAGTCACCATGTAGGTACTGGAAACAGAGCCTGGACCTTCTATAAGAGCAGCAAGTGCTCTTAACTGCTGAGCCATCTCTCCAAGCTCTTCAGTTATATCTGAGTTGGTGCAGTTTGGTGGCAGATATTCCCCAGTTTTATTTTTACGTTTTTGTTGTAGAGATCAAAATACAAAGTATTTAGGGTTTTTTGTTGTTGTTTTGTTTTGTTTTTGGTTCAGCAAGTGCTCCTTGCCTCCAGGGAAACTGTTCCTCTGTGGATTCCAAACAAGCAAATTTCAGTTCTGTGACTGAAATGGCTTATGCTCTTGAAGTCCTATTGTTTCCTAGTGATCAGCTTCATAAAGTGCTCCCCCCCGCCACTTTATATTTTTGAAAGGTTGGGATGTAAGTGCCTGTTTTTGAAACCCAGGAGGTTCACCTTTATAAATATTTCTGTGTTTTATGAGCTTTTAGGATATTGTCACAGGAGACCGTTTCTGTTGCATGGAATTTTCATAGGAGTTGGCACACAAGGCCCATCTGGTTTCTGCCCCTGCTATTCCTCTAATCTGCCTCGCCAGGTCACCAGGGCCTTCTTGAAGTGCCACACCCCAGAGATTCCTGTCTGTGGGCAGTGACAGTGTAACAGCCCCCTCCACAAACTCCCTCTGGTTTCTGTCCTCATGTCTGTGTGGGCTGAAAGTTCCATGCTCAGCCTGACCTGTGGAGGTCACAAAGATGAGTGAGACATGGTTTTCATTCCCAGAGAAATCAGGCCTAGCAATGGACACAGATGCGAATCAGTGTGATAGGGGACACTGCCACTGGTGTGTCAGAGCCTGGGCAACAGTCATTTTCAGTGTGCCTGGGGAATGGAATGCATGGGAAAGACATATTGGATCTCTGTTGTGTGGCACTTGGGAGATGTGAACAAATGTCTGCTTACCCAGATAGGGACACAATGCCAGACAAAGTGAGGATACCATCAAAGTTCAACTTAGTGAACCAAAGAGTTTTATTGGGGTTACTTACCAGAGCAGAAATGATTTAGGACAGCTATGTCACCAAAAACCCACTCCAGCATGGGTGACAGCTCATGACAGCTGGAAAGCTGGAGCACACTGCACAGCCTGCAGGTGGCTGGAGCACACTGCACAGCCTGCAGGTAGCTCAGCAGGTTGGAGAGTGTCCTTTCTAGGTAGTTCAGTTGCCTGAGCCTTTTTTAGGTCTCTTCCTCCTCCTCCTCCTCCTCCTCCTTTTTTTGTTTTTGTTTATTTTATTTAATTATTTTTGAAACAGGATCTTATTGTATAGCTCTGGCTGACCCAGAACTTGCTATGTAGTCTAGGCTGGCCTTGAACTCTCAGAGATCTGCTGAGATTAAAGATGTGCACCACCACTCCTGGCTTTGCTCTCTGCTTCTCAAAGGAAGCTCAACTGATCTGCAAGTGTCTCTCAGTAGTCTTTACTCTTTGTTTACATACACTTGGGGAAGGCCTGGATCTGGTCAGTTTCAGGAACTTCCTGAAGCCTTGGCATTGTTCACTTCCTAAGATTAAGGGACTACCCTGCAGGATGGAATGTTTCACCTCTCCTTAGAACATCCTGTTGTAAAAGGAGACTGCTTGTTTGTTTCCTGCGTGCCCAGACTGGTAAGGTTCAGGCATCCTTTTCCTTTGGCAGCTATGTGGTGTCTCCCTGACTCCGCCTACTCTCTCTCTATATCTCTTCCAGCCTGGCTATATTCTGCCCTGCCATAGGCCGAAGTGCCTTCTTTATTAGCCAATGGTAATAAAACATATTCACAGCATACAGAGGGGAATCCCACATCATCTCTTTTCTGTCTAAATAAAAAAGGGGTTTAACTTTAACATAGTAAAATTATATATAACAAAATAGGTATCAAGCAAGAATTACAGTATTTTTTGTGAATCTAAAGTTTCATATCTAAATTATCTTTTATCATAACCAAGGAAAACTATAACTATGTGTCTTCAAAGACCCCAGAAGGATATAATATTACCTAAGTAAACAGGAAGTGAATTGTAAGCAACTTTCAAAACTCTAGAATTGATAGAGATGTCTCATTGCCTGGACAGTCACCCAAAGTTCTTCTGTAACATTAGGACATCCATCTTCAGCCTACAGTCCCATAGTATCCAGCAGACATTTCCATGAAACAGGAAATTTGAAAAACTATTCAGTCACTTTCTTCTGTGTCCTACAGAATGTCTAGCAGTTTCTACTATAAATCAGGAATCCTGAAGGATTGTCTCACCTTCTTTTGACAAGCTCAGCAGTCATTTTTCTGTGGGTCCTGAAGATCCACTTTATACAGCATACCACCAAGCAGTCCAGGCAAGAGCAGTTTCTTGCCCAAATAGCTAGCCTTGTCAAATTGAAGGCAAATTCCATAACAAGTTTCTTCAATGCCCATCAGCCTCTCTAAAGTATTGGTGCTGCCAGAAGCAGACATGTCTCACTGTCAAGAAAAGTCTAAGTTCTTAAAACGTTTTAAATGCCATATTCTGTAAGTCTTTAAAATGTTGAAAATCTAACTGAAATATATCTCTATATATCTAGAAAACCTAACTAACATTATTATAAGTTTGACTATTATAAAGGACTATCTATTAATCTGTACTTATTTTTAACTATACATTACATTTTTAAACAGCTGCACAAACACAATACCTTAAGCAAAATCAAAAATACATATACACAGTGTAACAAAATTGACCTTAAATTTGTATTAATAGACTAAGTTCCATAGCAATGCAAAATATTCATCTCTATATATCATATCCCCCTTTAAATGAAAACAAACATTTATAAACACTCATTTTGGAAATTTTGGTATTGTTTTCTCCAAACTGCTTCCTGCTGTTTGTTGGGCAAAGTATTTTTAGGGTTCACAAAGACCTTTCAGGCGGTCTTGTTCCATCAGAACACATTAGCCTGGAAGGAATCTACAGGTTCTCATTTTCTATGGAAACAAAAGCAGAACTTCTTTTGTAAAGTAACATATCCTTAGACTCAAATTTTGAAGTCAAAATACCTTTAAAATATATATGTTAATTTAGCTTAGCAGCTCCCATAATCAAATGTCTCGCTGCAGTTAGCTCAGTAACAGTCAAAAAATTCAAAGAAAACACAATAATATACATAATCCAGATTCTCTGTATTTATTTCATCTTTATGTGGCATTTTTTTACTCATTACTTTTTAATATTTATTTTATTATCTTAACTCCTTTAATCTATGGCTGTCTGTACTCTTTCTTATCTCTCTGAAGGTCATGTACATTTATCCAACACTGTGACCCATTTGGAGGTCTTTTGTTTTTGTTTTGTTTTGTTTTTGTCTGAATCTGTCTTTATTGTGTATCTGTAATGCTTTTCTGACCAAGAGTGCTTTTTAAAATGCTAAACAGCATGGCTAGGACTAATTGCTGTAGTTTTGCCTTTTGGCTCTGCCCAGTCCAACATGGCAGAGGTATATTCACTGCTTCTGTGAGCCATGCTCACTGCCCCAGCTCCAAGGACACAGTGGGTCTATGTTGCCATTAATCAGTCTATAACACACTGCTCACAGACCCCATTTAACAGGACCAGCATGAACCAGGAAGCCAGCTCTTAAAGGAGCCACACAGTTTTTGTTGCTAATGCTGAGTCAGGAAGCCTTCTCTTAAAGAAATCGTGCCTCTGCTTGCATCTAGCAAACAGAGCCCTACCAAGAAACTGCTGCTACCAAGAAACCATGCTTAACTCTGTTCTTTTGTGTCTAGAATTCCTTCTCAAGATCTCTCAGGTTTTATGTGGATGTCGTTGGTCCACATTGGTGCCATTTGTAAAAGGAGACTGCTCATTCGTCTCCCGGCTGCCCAGACCAGTAAGGTTCTGGTGTCCTTCTCCTTCGGCAGTTACTTGGCATTTCCCAGACTATGTCTACTCTCTCTATATATCTCTTCAAGCCTGGCTATATTCTGCCCTGACATAGGCCAAAGCAGCTTCTTTATTAACCAGTGGTAATAAAACATATTCACAACATACAGAGGGGAATCCCACATCATGTTGTTTGACTTCCTTCCTAACACCCTATGTCTTAATAAGCTTCCCTCCGAGAGGGAAGGCTTTAATTTTGAAATAAACTACTACACAACTATGTCCTAGGGGAGACATGCACTGTGTAAGCTCTGACACCCCTGCCCCTCATACTTCTGATACAGCCTGCACCACTGTGAATGACTGGACATGGAAAGTTAGTGGTGAGGATGTTAACTGCTATGCTTCCTGTGCATTTGTCATTGTGCTATTGGGGTCAAGAATGTAACTGTCACCTCCATGTCACAGTTCAAGCCAGGTAGAAATGTCATTCAGGGTTCTAGGATTCTTCCACCAATGACTTCCTTGGACCCACCCTCCCTGAAGGGGACACCCTAACATTGAGGACTCCCTCCTAGACCCTGGGTTAGGCACAATCCACACCTAAACACCTGTTTTCACAGAGAGATCCTTTATTAAGTGGGGAAGAGAAGATAAAGTGGCTGCTTTCTGACTCGGGCAGGAAAACAGCAGCAAATGGGTGTAATTTTTAAGAGGAAGAAAAAGGGAGGTCTGTGTTAGCATGGGCTAGGATGCAGTGGTACAGAGAGGGGGAAGAGGAAGAAGGGGACAAGGGAAAGAGGGAAGAGGTATTTGTCCCCAAGGGACAAAAGACTGCCTCTGGATAGAGAGGAGACATACAAAGCACATGGGAAAGTGGTGGTTTATAGAGGTAAAATGGGAACCCCTGTGACAGGATGAAGTGTTTAATTTTTATTGGGCATGTTAATTAGGTGAAAGGAAGCTTTTGATTGCTGGACTTTGGTAGTCAGCCTGAGGAAGAGGAGGTAACCAACTAAGGGAATAAACCTCGGTGGTTAGCTTTAGGAATGTCATCTAATGGTTTTGAGCAAGGCAGAAAGAATGGGGAAAAGGGTAAAGTCCACCAGAGCTACATGCTCAAGTGGGCTAGTGTCCCTTCACTCCTCGACCCAAACCTCTACATAAAAGAAAAAAGAAGGTGAACATGCAAGATAATGCATAGGGATGGACCATTTCAACCTCAAGTGAGAGGACTCATTTCTGCCCATTCAGTAACATGGGCCACCTAATTGCAAAGGAGGCTGGGAAATGTAGTTTCATATTTGGTCAAAATGAACTAGAAGCTAAAGGGCAGGCAAATTTACTTCTTATCCCAGAGGTCAGAAAGTCCAAGACCAATACACCAACAGACTCAGTATCTGGTGAGAATATGCTTTCTGGTTCACAGACAGTGCTTTTCCTGTGTCCTCACTTGAAGTTCCCTGAGCTTTTGTAAGCACCCTAATCCTACTCATGAGGGCGCCACCCGCATGGCCTTTTTACCTGCTGCTGCCATCCTTCCTAGGCTTAGAATTTCATCTCTGAATTTGCAGGGAAATGATATTCAGGCCATAGCCTTTTATAGCTTTTCTGTGCAATACTCAACTGCATTATTAAATCACCACATTTTTATTTTTTAGTGCTGAGTTCTTACTACATGAAGCACATGGAGGGTTTTGTCTCATTTTCCTCTTCTTTCTTTTCTCATTTCTCAGCCCAACAGGCAGGACCCGCGAATTCACGATGCCTTCCAGGAGTTACACCCCATACACACGAGTCCTGGAGTTCACCTCAAAGAAAACGCTGACGTAGGCACTCAGAGACATGTGCTTCTTGCAGGTGTTGAAAAGCCCTGCAACCCTGCAACTTCAAGGTCTGGAGAGGGTGATGATTGCTTCCTCGTAGACATGGTGTGAGCCAGAGTGGGAATCTCAGGCCAGTGGAGGCAGAGAGAAGAAGCCAGGATGTGGACATGAGGCTGTATTTTGCACACCTGCCCAGCCCTGCTACTGTACAGAATCATCATTTGCTTTCCACGTGGATGTGGAAGTCCTGGCTTTACTGCCTATGTTGTTTTACTCTATTTGGAGAGAAAGGGGCATTAATTAAAAATTTCATGTTTGTTACAGCATAAAGGCTTTGTTTACCCATAAAGTATTAGCAGCAGTATTTCTCCCGCATGGAGAAGCCTGTGCACAAGGAGCATGGGCACCTGGGAAAACTTGAACCTGGAGGGGACGATTCCTGGCATCCGGTGCTCTCTCCTCTGATGGGGGGATGTGGGCCTGGTTGTGGGAGCCGCGTTTAGAGACTTGGGTGTGCCAGAGTAACTGCATTCTGATTCACTGATTCCTGTTTTAATGTGTGCCTTATGCCATGATTGGACCACCTGAGATCACTATATTTATGCAAGCTGTGATTCTTTCCTTTCTCACTTAACTTAAAGAAGAATTTTGTATGTTGTGGCATTTAGTCATTTCATGTTTAAGTAACAATTGATATTTTTGTTAAATGGATGAGGAGTCTATTCACACACGCTCTACTTTGATATTAAACCTACGTCACATATATTTAATAAATGCCTTCTATTTTGTTCTAACATTGTCTCTGTTCTGTTTCGTCCATGACTATGTAGAAGGAATAGATACTTAGCAGACCAGGCTCTGGAATGCTGTCAAGGTCAGATACCAATGGTATCTTCAGTTAATTCACAGAAGAGTGGTGAGGTCTAAGATTTTATTTCTTCTCAAATCCTGAAATACATTTTTCTAACACACTTTCTGAAAAGAGTAAGATATATTCATGATCACAAAGAATTAAATCTTCCTTTTAAAAATAACCCTCCAGGCCTGCAGAGATTGCTCAGCTGTTAAGAGCAACTGCTATTCTTGCAGAGGATCAGGGTTCTGTTCCCAGCATCTGCATGACAGCTCACAACTGCCTGCAACCCCAGTTTTTAGGAATCTGATGCACACAAATATATGTATAAAAATAAAGAAATAAAAATTTGAAATCTCCCTCCCTTCACAGCCTTATGTCATCTAGTTTGGAAAAAGCAAGTGAACAAAGTAGTTCCATTGAATAAATCACCCTAAGTCAGGATAAAGTGAAAAGTGTGTGTGTGTGTGTGTGTGTGTGTGTGCGTGTGTGTATGTGTGTGTGTGTGTGTGTGTGGTGCACACACATAAACCAAAGAACAATGTCAAGTATTCTTCCTCAGGAACCACCAGCTTTATTATTTTGTGAGACAGAATCTCTCCTTGGCCTGGGCCATGCCTAACTTGCTGAGGCCAAACTTGCTCTCAGAGAGCCTCAGGGAGAGAGCCCCTCCCCCAACCCCAGTGCTGGAATTACAAGTGCTTGACACTAGGCCTAGCTGGTTTTCTTAGTTTGTTTTTGTTTTTTACATGGATCCCAGGAGATCAACCTCAGATCCTCATGGTTGCACAGAAAATACTTCACCACCTGAGATATTAGCCAAAATGTGCAGTTTTGTAGTCAAATGTGTATTTAAACTCTGGCTAAAGGACCTTACATGAGTCATAAGAGCTCTGTGGAGGACAGCTCCTCTAATGTGACAGTCACAGCAACTTGCCAGGTGGATGTAAGTGGAAGTGAAGTTCACAACTGCTGTCACTCCAGGTTTGTTTTAAAGCATTGTTGGCTCCTGAGTGGTCCTCAGGGGTAACAAGGAACAAGGAGTGGCTGTGGCAGAGGCCATCGTGACAGCTGATGGGAAAGCTGCACCCGCAGGGAGGAGCTGGTCATTCTCGGAAGTCAGTGTCTCTGGAGAAACTAGTCTGGAAGAGATTTCAAAGTGAAAGACAATGATTCAAAGAAAGCCAGTTTTAATGTGACCAAAGGCGGCGATGGAAACCATCTGCAAGCAACTCCATAGTCCCTTGTCCCTCTTTTAAAACAAGCATGACGAAGATAGGCAGGCAGACAGGCAGACAGGCAGGCAGATATGTTTAAGGGATCTTTCTGCTGACAGGGCCTTTGTGTTTTTCATACAACATGTAGTGAACTCTGAAGACTGAACTATCCAGGAAGACCGTTACAGAGAGTTGCTGCATTGCATAGACTGAAAAACTGAGAAAAGTCTTTTAGATCCTTGGTTGAATCACATCTAGGGAGGCCCAGTGAAACAGCTCGGCTGGTAAAGGCACTTGCTGTGTCCATAAGCCCAAAGACCCGAGTCTGATCCCTGGTGGCTTGTGTGAGGCAGAGAGATGGGAGAAATGTGGAAGGTTCCAGGCCAGACAATCTGGAGTATACAGCAAGCAGAAAGAGAAAGAGAAAGAGACTCCACCTCAAAACAAGGTGGAAGGAAAGAGCCAACTCCAGAAAGTTGTCTCTTACCTCCACAGACACGGTGGCAGGCATGGGTCCATATTCCCACCAGGAACATAAGTATTGTGTAGAACGAGGGTACTACTAATACAGTGAATTTACCTCACCAGCGTAAAGAACCACAATATATAGGAGGGCTTTTTTTAAAAAAATGATTCAGCCAGGCAGTGGTGGCTCACACCTTTAGTTCCATCACTCGGGAGGCAGAGGCAGGCGGATCTCTGTGAGTTCGAGGACAGACTTGTCTACAAGAGCTAGTTCCAGGATAGGCTTCAAAGCTACAGAGAAACCCTGTCTCAAAAAAAGAAAATAAATCAATTTTATTATGGTGCTTCAAGTTAATATTTTTATTTCAGTCCTCCTTAGCTTTGTCAATAACACACAAGCATATATAACATTTATTTGTTTCATTTTCAAGGTACATATGACCTTCCATAGAGAAGTAGAATCATGTGGCGGTTTTTAAGAATATAGGCTCTGAACATCAAACTAAATGGAGAGAAACTCCCAGCGATTCCACTGAAATCAGGAACAAGACAAGGTTGTACACTCTCTCCATATCTATTCAATATAGTTCTTGAGGGCCTAGCTAGAGCAATAAGACACCAAAGGGAAATCAAGGGGATACAAATTAGAAAAGTAGAAGTCAAACTCTCATTGTTTGCTGATGATATGATAGTTTACATAAGTGATCCCAAAAATTCTACCAAGAAACTTCTACAACTCATAAACACTTTCAGCAATGTAGCAGGATACAAGATTAACTCAAAAAAAAAATCAGCAGCCCTCCTGTACACAGATGATCAAAGGGCTGGGGAAGAAATCAGAGAATCAACACCCTTCACAATAGCCACAAATAGCATAAAATATCTCAGAGTAACTCTAACCAAGCAAGTGGAAGACTTATATGACAAGAACTTTAAATCTTTGAAGAAAGAAATTGAAGAAGACACCAGAAAGTGGAAAGATCTCCCATGCTCTTGGGTAGGCAGAATTAACATAGTAAAAATGCAATCTTACCAAAAGCAATCTACAGATTCAATGCAATGCCCATTAAAATCCCAGCAAAATTCTTCAAAGACCTCCAAAGAATGGTACTCAACTTCATTTGGAAAAGCAAAAATCTCAGGATAGCCGAAACAATCATGTACAATAAAAAAACTTCTGGAGGCATCACAATCTCTGACTTCAAACTCTACTACAGAGCTACAGTACTGAAAACAGCCTGGTACTGTCATAAGAACAGACAGGAGGACCAATGGAACCGAATAGAAGACCCGAATATCAATCCACACATCTTTGAACACCTGATATTTGATAAAGAAGCAAAAAATATCAAGTGGAAAAAAGAAAGCATATTTAACAAGTGGTGTTGGCATAACTGGATATCAACATGTAGAAAAATGAAAATAGACCCATATCTATCACCATGCACAAAACTCAAATCCAAATGGATTAAAGACCTCAACATAAAGACAGCCACACTGAACCTTATAGAAGAGAAAGTGGGAAGTACACTTGAACGCATTGGCACAGGGAACCGCTTCCTAAATAGAACCCCAGCAGCACAGTCACTGAGAGAAACAATTAATAAATGGGACCTCCTGAAACTGAAAAGCTTCTGTAAAGCAAAGGACATGGTCAACAAGACAAAATGACAGCCTACAGAATGGGAAAAGATCTTCACTAAACCCACATCAGACAGAGGTCTGATCTCAAAAATATACAAAGAACTCAAGAAATTGGACACCAAAAGATCACATAATCCAATAAAAAAAATGGAGTACAGGCGTAAATAGAGAACTCTCAACAGAAGAATCTAAAATGGCTGAAAGACACTTAAGGAAATGTTCAACATCCTTAGTTATCAGAGAAATGCAAATCAACACAACTCTGAGATTCCATCTTATACCTGCAAGAATGGCCAAAATCAAAAACACTGATGACAACTTTTGCTGGAGAGGCTGTGGAGAAAAGGGAACCCTTCTGCATTGCTGGTGGGAATGCAAGCTGGTACAACCCCTTTGGATGTCAGTGTGGATGTCAGAAAATTAGAAAACAACCTTCCTCAAGACCCAGTAATACCATTTTGGAGTATATATCCAAAGGATGCTCAATTGTGCCACAAATACATGTGCGCAACTATGTTCATAACAGCTTTGATTGTCATAGCCAAAACCTGGAAACAACCTAAATGCCCCTCGACTGAAGAATGGATAAGGAAAATGTGGTACATTTACACAATGGAGTACTACACAGCAGAAAAAAATAGCGACAGCTTGAATTTTGCAGGAAAATGGATGGAGCTAGAAAACATCATTTTGAGTGAGGTAACCCAGACACAGAAAGACAGTTATCACATGTACTCACTCATAGGTGGTTTTTAAACATAAAGCAAAGAAAGCCAGCCTACAAACCATAATCCCAGAGAACTTAGACAGTAATGTGGACACTAAGAGAGACTTACATAGATATAATCTACATGGGAAGTAGAAAGTAGAAAGACAAGATCTCCTGAGTAAATTGGGAGCATGGGGACCTTGGGGGAGGATTGAAGGGGGAGAGGAGAGGCAGGGAGGGGAGCAGAGAAAAATGTAGAGCTCAATAAATATCAATAACAAAAGAAAAAAGAATATAGGC
The DNA here is from genome assembly GCA_004026605.1 of Ondatra zibethicus. Lineage (NCBI taxonomy): Eukaryota > Metazoa > Chordata > Mammalia > Rodentia > Cricetidae > Ondatra > Ondatra zibethicus. The sequence goes on from PVIU01009345.1 coordinate 50,982, forward strand.
TCTGGGATCCAACTGCCTGAGTGTATTCCCTTGTGTGTGCGTGTGTGAATGTGTGCCTATGTAAGTCATGTGACCCGCCAGAGCCCCCTGTGCAACAGGACAGTGGCAGTTTCCTCCTGGTGGAGTTGATGTGAAGAATGGCTGAGCTAGCCTTGGGCAGGTCTTAGAATAGTAGCTGCTACACAGCAAGCCCTTACTCGATGCCACCCAGTGTCATTACATCTTTCATAAGCAGTTTGACTTAATGCAGTTAAAGTTTATGTGTACATATTATAGAAGCTGCACCATTATTTATTTCTTCTTCTTCTTTGAGACAAAAATCCTATGTATCCTAATGTGGCCTTAAACTTTTGTGTAGCCACAGATGACTTTAAACTTCTGATTCTCCTGTCTCTGCCTCTCAGTGCTGGGATTACAGGTATGCACCTCCTTGCCCATGCCCAGTTATGCTGCGCTAGGGATGGAGCCTAGGGCTTTGTGCCTGCTAGACAATTGTCTATCAACTGACCCACATCCATAACCCTTGCACCACTGTATCTTTGTAAAAGGATGTGTGTGTGTGTGTGTGTCTGTGTGTGTATGTGTGTGTGTGTGTTAGTATATGCACATATATGGGCGCAGGTGCCTGAAGAGGCCACAAGAGGGCATCAGGTTCCCTAGAATTAGTTGTGAGTTACCTGATGTGGGTGCTGGACTCAGCTCCTCATGAGTGAGTAGCGAGTGCTCTTAACTGCTGAACCCTCTCTCCAGCTCTACCATTTTTTAAAATATCCAATTAAAAATTGGATATAATATATATAATTGGATTCTATTTAATTCAAGCACCGTGATTCAATTAACCTATCCTGTCACACTGGAATTTCAAATGTTGTCTTTACTCTTTCTTAAGCAATCCATCTTCTGCACACGTCCATGGACATTCTCCTAATTGCTTTCTCAGGTTAAATTCCTCGAAGAAGAATTGCTAGTCCCGACAGTATACAAGCTTTAAATCTTTCAGTGTGCAAAGTCTCATTTGTTCTGTGGAAATTTGTGTGCACTGAAACTCACCAATACTATAAGGAAGTGACTCTCTGACCCCTCTGCCAGCATTAGCAATGAGAAATGGAGAACATGAGGAATCTCTTGTTTTCGGCAGACCTGTCCTTCTGAAAACAGTAAGAACATTTCCTGTAGGATTTTGCCCTTGGATAGCTAAGTTCAAGAACTTCACTTGTGAGTTGTGTTCTCTCAGGGCCCAGAGAGGGTCTCAGCATCTGATGGGCACTAAGAGGGGACTCAGGAGGAACCAGTATTTCCTGGGATCCCGGACCTGCTGCTCAGTGAGGCGGCACTTTGTTGGAGTCTGTCATGGCTATATGATATCATGGTGGGGGCATGTGGGAAAGGAAGATACCGCAAGATGCAACAGGAAGTTGGGGGAGATTCTGAAGCCAGCCTCACTCATTCTGTAGCAATCTGCTCTCCTAGCAATTAAAGGGTCCTACAAGAATATGTCAATTGCTTCTACGGATGGTATCCTCAGTGAGTACCCACCTTCCATCAGCCTTCCCTCCCCCAAGTATCCCAGCTCTCTCTACATCACCACCCTGGGGACCGAGATTCTAGCAAATGAACTTTCAGGGAACAAGCCACATCCAACCCCCAGTGAGAGGAGATGTGGTCCAATAAGCAGGTGATTAAAAAGCACGCCTTCTTTTCCTCAGGCCCAAAGATGAGAATCCCAAAGAGTGGATCCTGTTAGAGAAAAGAGGAGACTGATGTGTTTCTAGAAGGAGAAGTCAGAAACAAGGGAATCCGAAAGGAATGAATGCTGAAGCCTTGGGGTGATTCACTGGGCAAAATTCTCTAAAACCTGGTGTAAAGTATGTGTTAAAGCAAGGCGTATTTTTCTCTTTTCTTTCTTTCCTGCAGACCCTTTCTCCTTCTCCCCTTTCCCCCTCCTTCCCTCCCTCTGTCCCTGTCTCTTCTTTGGCATGTAGGTATCTGATTGTCTAGCACAGTTGTTGAGAACACAACTCATTTACCATTGTCTTTCCCTTGCACAATTCTTGAATGTCAACTGGCTAAAGAGGGCTGGATTTATTCTATGCTCTTGGTCCTGTTATTATGACCCAGTTGCCTGAATTGGCACCTAAGCTTTGCCACAGGCCATGGGATCAGGTGGTGTCTACTCTCCAGCCCTTTTCACAATTGTCCCTATTCTAGTCCTCTGTATGGTCACACCGATTACCCAGTCTGTGCATTCTTCCACGGGGGCTGACAGGATGCTGACAGGGCTCACCATGGATGGATGGACCACCAAGAATACCCAGCCCTAGCCTTGTCCATCCAGCTAGGGCACACTCTGCCATCTGGCAAGAGCTCAGGGCAGCTTCAGGTGTCAAGGCTGCTGCTTCCTCGCTTGGGAAGGTAATGGGAATACAACTTCCAGTGGGCACTTTTGATAACTATATAGTATAATCTTTGTGGAATTCTAAATAAAATATTATGTAAAAAAGCCCATAATTTGTGCCCAAGGGTCATAAAACTGATGTAATTTGAATGCAATAAAAATATAAGCAAGCACCAAACAGTTCTTGTGAGCTTTCTCTTAATTTTTCAACACATACTTCAGAGTTTTAAGATGCAGCGTTTACAGCATTCACCTTCCTGAATTAGGGGTGGGGGTGCTGAGAAATAATTAGTAGGCAATTTTTTGGCCCTGGGGCTTTTCTTGTAAATGTTTTTGTTGGCAGGCACACTCTTGAGAACAGGAAGTCAGTCTCTTGTTACAGATTTAAGACTTTTCAGAGCCAAATAACAGAAAACTGGGTTAGTTCTGAAATGAGAGCTGGGGTGGGGGCGGGGTGGACTGTCCTGGACTCTTTCTGGAGATTAATGACATCTTGCAAATATTAATGCTCTCTTTTCCTCTTAACTTTGCCACCTCCTAAACAAAGCATACTCAGACTGAAAACAACTTAGCTGATCATTTTGTAGCCCTACCCTAAAATAAAAGATCTTTATAGTACCCACAGAATTATTTTAAAACTTTTGGAGAGCTGGGGACAAAAAACTAGGATTGTCTCAAGCTGACCGTTTATTGTTGTGTTTTGTATTTTTTTTTTTTTTACAAAATCCTCAATGTGAAATTTAAAGTATTAGACCTGGCATTAAAGATACTGTTTTCACAGTACTCATAAAGATTTCTATTTTCTTTGAAGTTTTATTTATTTATTTATTTTTATTGAGTACTCTGTTCTGCATATATACCTGAATGCCAGAAGAGGGCATCAGATTCCATTATAGATGGCTGTGAGCCACCATGTGGTTACTGGGAATTGAACTCAGGACCACTTGAAGTACAGCCAGTGCTCTTAACTGCTGAGTGATCACACCAGCCCCTTTCATTGAAGTTTTAAAAACAGCTTTTGTCACTAAGAGTGTTGAAACAAATTTGTAAATGGTATCAATGTGTAGTTGAGCTGGTTGCAAACACAGTGATTGTTTGAAGTGGTGAGACTGGACATTTGACCAGGGCATTTAGCTGTTGGATTATAAAATAAGGGAACTGGTGGTCTCCAAAGTCCAAGACTCTACTTATAAATAGGCTTAGTAAGGTTGAAAAGGAATTAAAATTCAGTTTCTACAAATGGTACTAAAGAGTTGCAGTCTTGACAAAGTTTAAAATCTGGAGGAGGGACCGGGCAGTGGTTGTGTACACCTTTAGTCCTAGCACTTGGGAGGCAGAAGTAGGCAGTTCTCTGTGAGTTCGATGCCAGCCTGGTCTACAGAGTGAGTTCCAGGACAACCAGGGCTATACAGTAAAACTCTGTCTAAAAAAAAAACAAAACAAAACAAAGCCCCCCCCCCAAAAAAAAACAAAGCAAGCAAGCAAACAAACAAAAAATAATGTGTATCAGGGCTACATTGGTTGGGATGATTCGTTTTTAATTTTAAAAGTGTGTGTGTGTATGTGTGTGTGTGTGAGAGAGAGAAAGAGACAGAGACAGAGAGGGAGGGAGAGAGAAAGACAGAGAGAGAGGTGGAGAGGGAGGGAGGGAGACAGAGAGAGAACATATGTGCCATGATATGATAGCTTTTGGTTTTCACTATCCACGTTGATGAAGCAGGGTCTCCCCGTCTCTGCTCTAGGGTAGTCTGGGTTAGCTGTCCTGCAGGCTTCAGGTAACTCTACCATTCTTGCCTTCCAGCTAACTTTGGAGCACTGGGATTGCATTGTTTTGTGTAGACCACAGAACTGGTCTACATTTGCAGTCATTCCTTTAAAAAATTAGATCATTTATTATTATTATTGAGGGATATGTGGCACAGTGTATGTGTGGAGGTCAGAAGACAACTTTGTGGTGTAAGTTCTCTCCTTCAACCTTTACATGGTTCTGGGATTGAATTTGGGTTCTTAGGTTTGCACCTTTACCTGCTGACCTCCTACCGGCCCTGTGATAGTTCTGAAAATGCAGAAGCTTTATAAAACTTTGCGATATTTGAGGCAAAAATCATTTTCCTGTAACAAGTATAGATATTGTACTGATACACTAGATGTTTCCATGCTAGTACAGCCTCTCAGAAAAGAAAACAGTTTACACATGTCCCAATAATAGTGCTCTTCATTCAGGGACCCACAACAAGGGAGAAAAGGGCAGGACAATAGGGTGAGTGGCTGGTGGAGGCTGGAAGGATGAGTTCCCAGATTGTAAAGGATATGCTCATCCTAAATCCAACTCTTTTTTTTCTTAAGACTTATTTTATTTTTATTTGTGTGTTTTGTGTGCACATCTGCGTGTATGTATGTGCACATGAACTCAGATACCTGTGTAGGCCAGATGACGGTATCAGGTGCCCTGGATCTAGAACACAGGCAGTTATAAAATGCTGATATGGGTACTGAGGACAGAACTCAGGTCCTTTGGAAGAGCTGTGCACATTCAATAACCACTGAGCAATCTCACCTGCTCTTAACTTTATAAACACTGTACATCCATCTGGGGATTGAATGTGTCCAGAAAAAACACAATTTGTAAGCCCCCAGCTCACATGAATTGTTTCCTGTCTTACGTTATCAAGAAACTGTTGCTTTCTGAACCTAGCCAAACAGGAGGCACCATCATGGGTGTTGACATTTGCCACAAGGACCAAAGGGCTTGGCACAAGAAGCCCAAGAGCCAGGACGTTTATCTGTGACTGCTAGTCAAGCTGTTCAGGTTTCTGGCCAGACAAACCAACTCCACCTTCAATCAGGTTGTCCTGAAAGTGATTTATGAGTTGCACTAACCGGCCACTTCTGTCCCTGTCCTGGATGATCTGAAAGATGAAGCTTCTTGGCTGAGAGAACAAAACAACTGTGGCCGTGGGGACAGTCACAGATGATGTACCCAAGCTAAAGGTGTGTGCACTGAGGGTGAGCCAGGCAGGAAGTCGCATCCTCAAGGCTGGGGGTAAGATCCTCACCTTCAACCCGCTGGCCCTGGAGTCTCCCAAGGATGGTGGCACCGTGCTCTTGTCTGGTCCTCGGAAGGGCCAGGAGGTGTACCGCTATTTTGACAAGGCCTTGGGAACCCCACACAAACCACACCAAGCACACTTAACCTTATATCGGTCCCAAGGGCCGGAAGTTCAAACATGCCAGAGGCAGATGGGCCAGCGCAGCTACAAAAACTATCCCTGAATCTGATCTTACTGTTTAAAAAAAAAAAAAAAGCTTTGGATTTTGGAGAGAGAGAGGAGATAAAGAGGGTTATTTCTTGCAAATGACCTCTCTCTTAGCCCATTCCAAGCGGCATCCTTCCCACACCATTTATTATAATTTGCTTGTCTTCTGCTATTTTGACAAATTTTGAATTTTTAACCCTATAAATAATCTTAAACTATTCAAAGCTGTCATCCCCTAGATATGAAAATCAAATTACGCTCAAGAATTCTAGGTGACGGAAAACATTAGCCAGCCCCATAAGATACAGATGAGCATGGGAGAGTGGCGTAGCTGATAAGCCTGGAACTTCATCAGCACTGGAGGGTGTTTATTTAAAGGAGATACCTGCTTCCTGCTTTACAACACACCAAGTATTTCTTCTCAACATTTATGAGCTTAAATAGATGCAGATGTTGCCAAAGAATGTGTTGTAAGATTAGCTATCATAGAATTGTGCCTTTGCGCATTGAGAGGCCTGTTGGAGGATAGCTCTGCACCCTCCTTTTAAACGGGAGGAAACTGAGGCTTAGAGAAGTTCATGGACTTAACACAAAGGTAATGTATGTAGATCATACCCTTGAAGGCTTAGTTGTAGATTTCCTTTGTCCTAGTATTTTGTGTGTGTGTGTGTGTGTGTGTGTGTGTGTGTGTCTGTCTGTCTGTCTGTCTGTCTGTCTGAGAATGGGTGTCAGAGGACCACTGTGGAATTGATTCCCTCATTCCACCTATATGTGGTTCCCACAGATTAAACTCAAGTTGCCAGGCTGGTACCCAAGTGTACTAACCCACTGAGCCATCTTGTTGGCCTGAAATGGACTGATTTTCTCAAGACTGTCTTCAATCCTATCTGGATTACTTTGTGCCATGTCTCTCCCATTGGGGGGGGGGGTTCTGTTTTCTGTTTTTTTGTTTTGTTTTGTTTCCTAAGCAGTTCTGACTGTATGCTTTGTAGGCATCCCATATGCCTCTGCTTTTTCAACTCTTGGTTGATATGGTTCAGAGCTTTTCTTTTTCATGTAAAGGTGACCAGATAGGATTCTGGTCAGGGATAGTGAGAGGATGGAGTAGTCAGCTTTCCCATGCTCTAGGCTGTGGATTACCGGTTTCTTTACCTCATTGGCTTCTGATCTCCTTCCAAACAATAATATGTGGACTAGAACAATGGCTTCGTGCCTAGGAAAGTGTGCTGCCTTTGCAGAGGACTCAGGATTGGGTCCCAGCATCCATGTCGGGGGATTACAAAAAATTGGTTAACTCTGGCTTCAGGGGATCCAACAGCCTCTTCTAGATTCCTCTGACACATGTATATGCCATATATATGTACACCTATATGTATTTGATTTTTAATCAAATTATATTTGTTTTTTTTTTTGTTTTTTGTTTCAAAACAGCTCTGTTTAACAGCTCTGGCTGTCCTGGAATTCACTAGACCAATCTGGCCTCAAACTCACAGAGCTCCAACTGCTTCTGCCTAGCAATTGCTGGAATTAAAGGCGTGTGCCACTACTGCCCGGCAAAATAAATATTTTTTTAAAAGAGTGATAGATGTGACCACAATGAAGACTCACTTGTTTCCAGTCACTACAGAGGCTGCAGTCTGCCCCTGAGCCTAGGAGGAAGGCTGAAACGACTTGCCCTGAAACTTTGTTAATTACCACCCTTACCCCTTTTCTGTGTGTACAAATTGCCTTTCCTGCAACAGAAAAGAACTATCAGCATAGTTCACTTGACCCCGTTTTATTATTTAAATAATTTTTAAAGATTTATTTCTTTTTATTTTATGTGTATGAGTGTTTTCTCTGTATGTATATTTTATGTGTATATGTATGTGCATGCTTGGCACCCTAAGTGACCAGAAGATGGCATTGGATCCCTTGGAACTGGAGTTATAGATCGTTGCTGGTTGCCATATGGGCATTGAAAAGCAACTGGGTTGTCAGGAGGAGTGACCAGTGCTCTTAAATACTGAGTCATCTCTCCAGCCCTAAAATAATTTTTATAGCCAGAATTATGATACAAAATGTACTAGATATCTTATGAGAAAACAACACTCAGTGAGGCCCTTTATGTATAAGGGCTCTGCGCTCCAGTAAGCAACTTGAATGACTTCTAAGCAAACTGTAAGTATTAACTGCCTGCTCCCCAGTTCTTGGGGTAAGAACTCCCAGGGTCATCCTGCTACCCGAAACTCTGCTCTGTGATGCTCTCTGGTTTGTCCTTCTCAGAGGGCTCAAAGACATCTCCATTTTCTGTCCTCCCCCATTAAATTCTACTTTTTTTTTCTGTAGGTCGTTATCTCAGCTGAGTTTTTATGAGCAGGATCATTTGGAACTAACACAGGGTCCCATGCAGATGACTGACAGTCCACAGCCTTTCCAGAAGGCTCTAAGGCCTCCAAGGAAAATCTTTGTTAACCAAATTGTCTTTTTAGAGGTGGGATTTCAGCCAATGTGTCAAAGGGAAATAAAACAGGACAAAGGAGGGAAAAAGCATTTGAACTCTTTTTAAGACTTTCTGACCTGAAGAGGAAGTAGGGTCAGAGCTAGAGAGCCTCTGTGGTCTGTACTAAAGATAAGAGCAGGGACAAGTTCAAGGATGTTTTTATTTCTGGTTTATGAATTTATTCATAGAAAAAAATCTTACCAATGCTTAGTATCCGTAAATGGCCATGTTATTTAACTAAGAATCATCCGTTAACTTTCTCATTAGAAAGGAAAATTAGATGAAGATTCAAAGAACCATACATTTGGCAATCCTTCCTCACCCCAGACTAGCTCTTCCGCCACTGTCCAGCTCATAAAACACACTGGTGGCCTGGAATGAGCAATTCCTCACTGACCAGCACTCAACCATGCAAATGTCTGAAGAGAAAAAGAGTTCTTTCCTTCGACTTGAAACTTATTTAGTTGAGATTTTTCTCACCAGAGTCCTTGTATTTTTTTTCCCATGGGCAACTGCCCCTAATTAATCCCATTTCCCCCAGTTCTAGCTTGTCCGAGCAGCTGAGCAAACAAAGATGCAGGCAGCCATTTTAATGTGCTTCCTGTCCCAGACCCTCTGGGATGGGTGGGCTGTTCATCTTCTCCATAAACAGGGGCCTGGATGGGCCCGGAGAAAGCAAGCAACTAGGGACCTCTGCCAGGATTAATTTTAATAGACTGCAGGCTGCCGCCCAGGAACCATAACCCAGCAAATGACTTTAAATTACTATTTGCTGATAAAAAGGGAGATAGGAGCTGAGCATTCAGTCTGCATCTCGGTTTGGATAACTAATGCTAGGATTTACTTTCCTACTGGATCGCCTGTGCTTTACAACCCCAACCCTGGGATAGCTGAGGAAAGCAGCTCAGTGTCCTAATCTCAGGGAAATTAGCTGGGGGAAATGTGACATTTTATAGAAGTTCTGGATTTTAGAGCTGGACCAGAAATGACTCTACCCTAATTCTATGTTTCAGACCTCTTTGGTGCTCTTACTTCCTTTCTACGCCTTTGTCTCTGGTTAGCCATTTTATAAAGCTCTTCTATTTTGGTTAAACAATAACAATTTCTGTAATGATCTGTCCTGTCCCTTTAAGAGACATGCCCCACCCACTCCCTCCCCTGTCCGCTGAGGCAGGCAGATCTTCTACTTGCAGCCTGAGTCTCTTCCTTTTCCATCTCCCTCTCAAAGAGGCAGTTTCTGTCTCTGACCACTTCTCCCCTTACCGTTTTTGTTTCTCTCTCTCTCTCTCTCTCTCTCTCTCTCTCTCTCTCTCTCTCTCTCTCTCTCTCCCCTGTCCATGTCTCTGTTTCTCGTCTGCAGCGTAGCTCCCTGCCTGGGCCTGGCTGCTCTCAGGAGCCCCTGCCTGCTGCCTGCTGCAGCCCCTTGGGAACCTGCAGCATTTTTATTTAATCCATCACAATTACCCCCAACTAATTTGGCTCCTAGAATAAAAATAACTTGTTTCTCTGGGTTATTTTTTCCCCCTCCCCACTGTACCCATCCCCATTAATGACTGGCCATGATAGATCTTATCAGTCACCTGACTTTCTTCAGTTCACCTTGTTTCCCAAATTATCCCTAGCAGTGACCACCCAGGCCAAAAAAAACCTGCTTCCTTCTCTCTCCTTGTTAGGTCTCAAACCCAGGAGAAGTCTCCCTCAGCATTCCTCACCTGACTGACTGGTACCCTAAACCTCCCCCTTCTAGGAGCTGGGCATTTGCTTCCCTTCCCTCAGTCTGATTGTTATTATTTCAGCCACAATATGGCTGACACTTCCGGGTTCCAGGGCCACGCAATGTGCGGACAAACTTAAGGCATGACCCACGTGGGGCATGGTTGCATCATCTACCCCCCCCCACCGACCTCACTAGGCCTGCACACCCCTTAATAAACTCCTAAGTGGGTTTGTTGCATGTTCCTTGTTTCCTTCTCACTCGAGCCAGGTAATTTCACTGATCTCTATAGGGCTTCAGCCATTTGCCTACACTGCTCTCCTGGTCTCTTGGCCTGGGCTATCTCCCTTGGTCAGTGGCTCCTCTCTTGCTCTTCCTCCCCCCTCCCTCCCAGGTGCAATTTAGCCTGCCACTAATGTTCAGCCTGGATTCTCCCTTCTGCCTGTTTCTCCCTTATATCAACAATGAAAATCTACAGACTTTAGGAGTAGCTATGTCTCCCTTCTTTTATTTCACTTTTTTCATTTATCTGGTGCTGAAACCACGGGGTGGGGTGGGGGGTAATAAATGAGCTCCCTTCCAAGGGAATCAGCCTCTACAAACCGCGCTGTGGATTTGACTCTCCTAAGGTATGTGTAAATCATTTGTTTCTGCTGACTTCTGCCACCACCACATTTGATTCCAAATTCTAGAGTCTACCTCTTCAGTGGCTTCTTGCCTCTACTCTTTCTAACTATCTGTCTCTCTTTGCCTACTTGGTAAGTGTCCTTTCTCTGGCTCCTGGAGCCTGCTACATCCTCTGGGATGTCCATCACCTGGGCATCTCTCTGTCTCCCTGACTCCTGGACTCTACCTGCTATGCCCTCTCATCACCTAGTTCTCTCTCTCTCTCTCTCTCTCTCTCTCTCTCTCTCTCTCTCTCTGGCTTTTGGCTCCTACCTTACCCTCTAGGGCCTCACCACTTGGGCAACTCTCTATTTACTAAGCCTGCAGCTTCTCCATGCCATTATGGCCTCTACAATATTGGAACCCTCTCTTGGGCGGGATACTTGCTTGTCCTCACTTATGGCTCATGTTTACATTGCTCACTGACATTCAGCTCCCCCTTGGAGCTTATTGGAACTCTCTCTATGGCAGAGCTTGTTTCCACAACCCTTCCTCCTTTCTCCTTGGACTCAATTCCTTCTTCAGACTCAGAGGTTTTCTTGGCTTGGCTTCAGTAGAGCTCAAGGGGCCAAAGACAGTACTCAAGTTCCAAATTCTTGCAGATTATAACAACTTCCGTCACCGCACAAGCAAATGACTCCAAAGTCTCCTATCTCTAAGGGTTTTCAACTTTCCACTCTTGAAAAAAATTTTTTATCTCTATGATTTCTCTCGACTCTGCTCTCAAGAAATCTTTTAAGACTATTGTATAAGATTTGTAAGTTCATTGGGTGTGGCTAAATCTGTAAAATCTGTAATGAAAATTGGCTTAAAACTTGTAACAAAAAGGCTTATAATTAAAAACCTTTATATACATAGGTAATTTCAATTTGCTACAACATACTATATATGTGATTCAGCTTCTGTTTAGAATATACTATATATATGTAACTTGGATTCAACTCTTGTTTAGGAAAATAGATGTTTTAAAATAGCAACCATGTGACTTAACTCCATCTCGCCTGATGACTTCATCAGGATAAAAGAAACCATGTGGCTGGCAGCCATCTTTACTAAGGTTAAAGGGTACATGCCATGTGACTGTATGACTATCTTGATTAAGGTGACCACATGGCATAAAGCAACTAAAACTTCTTAGTCCCAGTGAGCTCTCTGCTTATCGTTGTATTTCTGTTTTAGACTGAGGAGACAGCAGCAAGTCTCCAAACTATCTTGGATTAGGGTTATTAAATATAATTAAGGTTTAAAAATTCTTAAGGTTATCAAGGTCTACTCAAATTAACAAAAGCCAATTTAAAGCTGCACATCTAACTACTTATATCTCTGCTAACTGTGTTCAACACCAGTCTTCTAGAAATTGTAGATAAGAAACAACATTAGAATCAGAAAAGTAAAGTTCCCAGTCTCCCTATGGACTGCATTTATGGTTTAAAGTTTTATTTTGATACTAAAGGATCTTCAATTAAATCTTCAACTCAACATTTTTAAAGGCAGAAGCTTAGTAGGGACAAAGCCATAAAATCCTAATCTTATAAACACTACTAACTTACAAACTATTACATGATTCATTTGAAGACAAGCTTTATTTAGCCTCCTGTATGTGTTTTTGAGGTTAAGTCTAAAACAAGTAACTAAAAACGAAGCTTATGGGGCTTCCCCCGGGGGAGTGAGTGAGAGAGAGAGAGAGAGTGAGTGAGTGAGTGTGAGAGAGAGAGAGTGAGTGAGAGAGAGAGTGAGAGAGAGAGAAAAAAAAAGAAGAAAAAAACCGAAGCTTATTTAACTCAGGTGCACCTAGTCGATAATGGTCCTCAAACTCTTCAGCGATCTGCTGAATATGGCCTTTAAATTGTTTATGAAAAAGGCTTTCAATGATAAACAGGAATGCCAGCTCCTAACAGCAATCCTAAGGTCTCCAAAGAAGATGATGGGGCACAGAGACTCCATCTGGATTGTGATAATGCTAACCACTGGGGAAAACTGCCTCATGCCTCACCTGCCACCAGGGCTCTGCCCTAACTGTGAACACTGTTGGGTTGACTGCCATACTCTGCCTTGTCGAAGTGAGGTCAGTTTTCCCAGGTTCCTTCTTCACAGGAAAGTCTCGTAAACCTTCTGAGTCTGGCAGCTGAAGGTCAAGGCTGTCCTGTGCAAGAGGTAAAGATTTAGTGTCGTCTTGAATGACAGCCAAAGATGACCACTGCTTCCAGTGAAACCATCGTGACCACAGAAGCCTAGGGTAACTGCTCAGGCAACAGAAATTTATATTATAACTTTATTTATATATATAATTGGGTATAATATAATATTACCATAGTATTATATAATTGTATACAATTTATTATGTATATTATAATTTATAATATATTTTATTTTTTATAACATCTTTCTTAGCTCTCTGATGATATTGACAGCTAGGCTAACTGTAGCTTTTTCAGTTTAAAAACAAATACACGAGCTCGTTCCCCAAGGCTACATTAGCCTTCTCAGTTGATTTCATACTTAAAACCAAGCCTCACATCTGTAGAGCTACTAGGTCTCCAGCTGAAAAAGAGTTTATTTTACTGACAGCTTTCACTCTGAAAGAAATAAGCTCACAAAACAGATTTTAAAATATTTCAGGCCGGGCAGTCGTGGCGCACGCCTTTAATCCCAGCACTCGGGAGGCGGATCTCTGTGAGTTCGAGACCAGCCTGGTCTACAGAGCTAGTTCCAGGACAGGCTTCAAAGCCACAGAGAAACCCTGTCTCAAAAAACCAAAAAAAAAAAAAATTCAGATTTCTTTTTGTCTCTATGCTATTATTATGCTAAATCTTCAAAAGTTCGGAATTTTAATATTAATCAATGGAATTCTGATAATACAAGCTCAAAAATTTGAATTTCCTTTGGTTGTCTTCTAAGTATACACTTAAAAGTGCTTCTCAATGTTGGTAAAACAATCCCTTTCTAATTTATATAATTTAGCCCTCCAGAAAGAGTGTTAATGTTTTAACCCAGGATCATTTTTGAGTCCCCAAGCTTTTACTATGACTCACTGCTTTTTGAGTTTTTGAGTTCACTGGTTTTTCTACAATGTGGATTTCAGTGCAGATTACAAACAATGGTAACACTAATATATCTAAAACTTTTATCTCTTTCTGTAAACTTAAAAAAAATTCATGTAAGCTTCATGAAGTCAGCTTGGATCCATCTTTTGTAGGTCAAACAGACTCAGGTAAGCACTGCTAAGTTTCCCCACCTGCCTATTCCTGAGGGAGGGATCTCTCTTCCCTGGTCTTGGGACTTCCCTCTCCTAACTAGCAGGACTGTGGACCTGGAAGTTCCAAATATACACCCCAAATTTTTCCCCAAGCTCTTTACCTTTTGTCCCGAGACAATATCTGTTCCAGAGATTTTCAATCAGCTGAAGACTGCAAAGTGCTCCAAATGAGCTTCGGATGGAATTTCTGCCCCCTGAGCCCCTGCATCCTAGATGGCTCCAGCCCCACCTATCCGTCCCTAACCCCAGGTGGTCTCACAGAACCCAGGTGTCCTTTGGTCATCATTCCAACCTTCCTGGGTCCCCAAAACGATGCCCCAATTTCAGCAGGAAGTAGTTATATAAGAGATTAATTTGTTCTTTATCATCAACAAAAGACTGTAATGTTAGATCTTAAACCCTGAAAAAGTCTCACTAAACACTTCTCACTGTCCATCCCGTCTCATCTCCCCCCCCCATCCTCTCCCCCTGGCCACACCCCTGGCCACACACACACCTCTCTCACAGGGACTGGGCTTCTGCTTCCCTTCCCCAGGCTTGTCTCTATAGAGCTCAACCATTTTGCTTACACTGCTCTCTTGGTCTCTTGGCCTGAGCTGCCTACCTTGTTCTCCCTCCCCCTCTCTCCTCTCATGGTCCAATTTAGTCTGCTGGTCATGTTCAGCCTGGACTCTTCCCTCTGCCTGCTTTCTCCCTTACAGCAACAGTGAAAATCTCCAGACTTTAGGAGTAGCTCTGTCCTCCTCCTTGTATTTCAATTTTTTCACTCACTCCTTGTCCCTTCCCTGTTTTCTCCTTGCTCCCTCCCTGCTTTCTCTTTGTCTGCCCTGTGACTAGCCAGCCTATAAGTAGGCAGTGAGCTCTCACTAGAGACGCCCCTGGAGGTTTTTCTGAAATAAAGCATATACTCTTGTTCACTCATTCCCTTTTCTTTCTTTTCTTACATCTTTCTCTTCCGATTCTTTTCTCCTTTTCTCACTGTTTTCCCACCTCCATTCTGGTTCCCTGTCCCTCTCTTACTCTCTCCTACCTAACTGTGTGAGGCTGTGCCAGGGAAGAGGGTGACAGTGGCCTGTAGATAGAGGAGTCCGGAAGGTCTTGGCCCTTGCAGATGTGGAGGGGGCATCTTGGGGGACTGACTGACTGACAAAGGAGGTCTGGCTAAAGTGGTGTATGGACAACAGCTATTATTGTTCAAAAGTCACTGGGGTGACACTGTTAGTTGTTATTCATTATGTATAGCTGCTAGTTGGGCTTGCTTGACAATTCAGTATGTTCTAGTCCAAGTAGAAACTTTGAGGGGACAGAATCAAGTCAATTACAGAAAAAAACTGAATTTGCTTCATGCTTGTTAATGAATTTTGGGAACTTTGGGTCCATCCTCTACCTCCACTATCCCCTCAGTCTTCATGGATTATGTCAGTTGTTCCTGGAGAGAATTATGTATGTACACACACACATACACACACACACACACACACACACACACACACACACACATTTATTAGTTACTTGTCTGGTTGTAACAAAATACCTGACAACAGTAAATTCAAATGTTGTGCCCAGAGTCTGGACCCCCAAAACCACCAAGAGACCAGATCGGATGCAAAAGCAAATAGTCCTTTTAATTATGAGTTAACTCAGGTCCCCCGTCTAGACACAGCCACAGTGGAGTAGGAGGGACCAAAGAGAGGCAGTGGGGTAGGGCACATATTGGGGGTAAAATAAGGGGGGGCATCTGGGGGTTTGCTAGCTGCATAGTAATGTCTCAGGATTAGCGCACCTCCTGGCTAGAGAAATCTGTCCTGAGGTGATCGGTCAGCAGCAGCTGTGGAAAGTTTGCTATACCTGGAGGTCATGGGGGGCCATTGCATTCCACCATTATCAGTAAAGCAAGGCCAGAGTCCGCCAGCTAACTTCTGATTGGTTCCTTACAACGTGGAGGATACCTGGTAGTTTCTTCCCAGTAATTAGGGAAAGGTTGGGCAAGGTCGGAGGCTCATTCTGCTGAATCAGGGACCTACATCTTGCTGGGTCTGCAGCCTGCTATGGTGTGTGTGTGTGTGTGTGTGTGTGTGTGTGTAGGGGGTGTGAGGGCTGGGTGAGGGTCTGAGCCCATTGCAGGGAAAGTTTTACTTAGGCTCACACTGTGAGGGTGCAGCATATCGTGGTGGAGAAATCATGGTAGCAGGCGTGTTGGGAGTGTGAGGCAGTCACTTGCTTTGTATTGAAATTCAGAAGTAGAGAGAAATGACTGCTGGTGCTTAGTTGCATTTCTCTTTTTCATTCAGCCCTAAACCCCATCCTATGCAATGGTGCTGCCCTCAGTTAATATAGATCCTCGCACTTCGCTTAACCCAGTCTAGAAACTCCCTCACAAACATGCTCAGAAGTTTGTGTCAAGCCTGTCAAGTTGACAATGTTAACTAAAACAGCACCATTAAAACGTTTAGTTTAATTGCAAGTTCTGTGCAATTTCTTAAGTATGTCTAAGCCAGGGCACTTGGGCAAAAAGGACTAGTGGCTAAAATCTTAAAAGCAAACTGAAACAAAAACCAACTGAGAGGGAGAGGTGGAACCCGGTGCTCATGTTCATTGCCTGTGGAGTGACAAATGATAGGGACACTTTGAAAACAGTTTAGCGGCTTCTTAGAAGTTAAACATTCACTACCCCATGGCTTCTTAAGAGGCTAAACATTCATTTACCCCATATTGAGGCAGGATAGAGAGATGGAGGAAATTATGGGGACACAGGAAGGGAAGGTATCCCCTCACCCTGGAGCCTGTTAGTCTTTTGCCAGCTTAGAGCAAGAACTCTAGCACACTTGCTAGAGTTGCTATCTGGCTGTGCCAGAGGTAATATCCCTTTCATTGGGAGAGACTTTATGTTAAAATAGCCGTGAACCAGAGAGAGAGAGAGAGAGAGAGAGAGAGAGAGAGAGAGAGAGAAACTGGACATGTCCAGGGTTAGGGATGTAGCGGGGTGGGGGTGCAGGATAATGGAAATAGCAACAGATAGAGCATAGTGAGAGACTACTAGAGAAGCTTGGGATGAATAAATCATGCAGATTATAAATAGGGCAAGTAGGGGTGTATGTGTGCTCCTTCTGGGGATGGAAAATCCATCTTACAAGCTCTTGAAAAATGCTGGCTTTTATCTAACCACCAGAAATCCTTCTATAGTCCATCTTGAGTTCATTTCTGGATATATGGACTTCCTGAGAGCTAATAGTCAGGAACCACACCCTGTGGTCTTTTTCAGATTTCTTAGCAATGCTAAAAGATAATAGCTTCAAAACCCATCAAGTATAAGTATAGTAAAAATAACAAATGGCAACTCTCCCTTGAGAAGCCCATGTCCACTTCTGGGAATGTCATACATTCTGTCTGAGCACCTCTCTTAACACTCCTAATTAAGCCTATATTAAAATATTTTTATTAGACTCCTACTCTGCTAGTCCTGAACATTTTCTTCATTAAAGCCACAAACCCTGGTGTGGCCTGAGTTGAAGTCCTTAAAAGATTAAAGGAACTTCTCAGGCTGTGGAAGGCAACAAAATGGAGCTGTTCTTCCTTCTTGTCCCCTTTGATAATATGGCCTAATAAACCTGTGCTTATGAAAATTGAAAGTTTATGTTGACATGAACACCTATACAAAAATACTGACAATAATTTATGATCATTAATAACTAAAAACAACTCAAATATCTTCAGCATAAACAAACTCACACAGTGCAATACTACTTAGCAATATAAAAAGCATTGGCATAGATGAACCTCAAGACCGTTACACTAAACATTAATAAATCCAGACTCAGAAATTATCAAACTATTTTCCAGAAAGGTTCTTTGCAAGCCCCTTCCAAACATTAGCAGTCTATAAGAATCTCAGTTGTTCTTCATTTTTCTAACAGTTGACACAGTCAATGTTTCTAATTTCTGATAGTCTGACTTGGCCAAATGGCCAAATCTTGTTGTTTTGTTTGAAACAGGGTCTCATTATGTAGCCTTGAACTCACTGTGTAGATAGATCAGGCTGGTCTTGAACTCACAGAGATCAGCCTGCCTCTACCTCCCAAGTGCTGGGATTAAAGGCGTGTGCCACCACACCTAGCTATATTGTGTTTATAATATGCATTTTATTATGGCTAGTTACATTGGTCATTCATTACTTTTTAAAGATTTATTATGTTTAGATTGTGTGTGCATGTGTGGGGATGTGTGTACATGCGAACCAGGTGCCTGCAGAAGTCAGAGAAGGTTGTGAGATGCTCCGCGGTGCAGTTAAAGGCAATTATGAGCTACTCAACAGGGGTGCTGGTTCCCAAGTCTGGTGGTTCTCTCCAAGAACACTATGCACTCTTAACTACTGAGCCATCTCTACAACTCCGTCATTTATTTTTATTGTGGTTATTGTTCATTCAGGAATCCCTGCGAAATGTTTGTCCAAAAATTGTATTGCTTAATTTTAGATGCGACACTCTATTACTTCTACCATATTTTACTTATTAGAAGTGAGTCAGTAGGTCTTTGACCTGGGAGTCCCATACTTTCTCAAAGCGCAAGCAAAAAGCCAGGAAAGCAAAAGACACACACCCAGCGAAAGCGCGCCAAACCCGCGTTTGCGGTGATGTAACTTCCGCCCCTGCGCGCTTCCTCGGGCGCCCCCTGCTCCTGGCCCTCTCCGTTTCCGGCTTTTCCAGAAAACTCCGTTCGGCTCGAAGAAGCCGCGCTCTTCCGGGAAAATGGCGACTCCCGCTCGCGCACCAGAGTCGCCGCCGGCCGCGGAGCCTGCGCCCGCCGTGGGCCCCGCCGCGGAACCCTGCCCGCCGCGCCAGCCGCAGCCCGTGCACAATGTTCTCGCTGCCCCGCGGCTTCGAGCCCCCAGCTCCCGAGGACTTGGGGCTGCGGAGTTCGGCGGAGCTGCGGGAGAGGTTGAGGCGCCAGGAGAGACTTTTGCGCAACGAGTAAGCGGTGGCTCCGGGGGGCGGGGGGGTCGCGGATGCCGGCGATCGGGATGGGGAATCAAGCACTAGGCCCTCGGGGGTCGGGATCCAGGACCAGCCCCTCGCTTCCCACTGCGGCCTTTCGGGCGAAGGTGACCTTGCGTGCTCAGGCCTCCTGGCCAGGCCCGTGCAGCGCGCGGCGCGCCTCCATGCTGCCTGGCCCTCACTAGGCAGCTGTGTCTGCTTGATTCCGTGTTCCCACAACGGCCTTGAGAGAGTCTGGGTACCAAATCCTCTTGACCAGAACGTGTTGATCCCCCCTTCCTCCATCTAGAGTCCCACATTTACCCAAACCAAAGGAGGTGGGGAGAACGAGCTGTAAAGAGGGGCCAATTTGGCCTAGAAAGTTTCGTTCCCCCGTAAAAGGGTAGATGACGATATCTGATTTTTTATTTTTGAAAGGCAGCTTTGTTATGGAAAGGAATTGAAGTAATAAGAGGCAGAAGACACCAAAAGGATATTTTTCGAGAGATTTTCAGCGAGGGGGAAAATGAACTATGAAGGCAGCCGAGGGACTGGGAAAACTAAGCACTGGTGGAATAATTTGGAGATAAATATGTATTCATAGTTAACAGGTGGCTGAAGTTTCTGGGGAGCCACAAAGGATAATGAGAAAATTGGGAGAGAGGAATGGATTCAAGGTTAGTTTTTTATTTCGGGTCTATTTAGTTGAGGGGAATAATGGCAGACGTTTAATTAATTAAAAGCCAACTGATGAATCCCTGAGAAATGGGTGCCGGGCTCGAAGGGGAGAAGGCTGGAAAAGCAGAGGACGCTCAGTCGCAGAGAGGCATTAATACCGTTGAAAACATACAAATGAAAGTGGTATGCCGATGAATAGAGGATCTAAGAGGTTTCTATTTGTTATGTAACCAAAGAAATGAACCAGAAAGGGAATTTCACTGAGCGCAAGGAGCCAGTGATCACTTTGCAGGATGGGTTCCTACTCGAGACAGGTAGATGGGTTGTTAATATTAGCAATAAATTCAATAAATTTACCTTTTGATCATGGGACTTTTTTTTTGTTTTGTTTTTTCGAGACAGGGTTTCTCTGTAGCTTTGGAGCCTGTCCTGGAACTGGCTCTTGTAGACCAGGCTGGCCTCGAACTCACAAAGATCCTCTGCCTCCAGAGTGCTGGGATTAAAGACCTGTGCCACCACCGCCCGGCTGATCATGGGACATTTTTAAATTCTTTTTTGTTTGTTTGTTGTTTTTGTGTGTGTGTGTTGTGTTTTTGAGACAGTATTTCTCTGTGTAGCTTTGGAACCTGTCCTGGAACTTGCTCTGTAGCCCAGCCTGGCCTTGAACTCATAGAGATTTGCCTGCCTCTGCCTCCTGGGTGCTTGGATTAAAGGCACACACCCCCACCGCCAGGCTCAGTTTTAGATTCTTTATGAATTACTGGGCATCCCTAAGAGCTCCTGTTTATGTATACTGAATCTAGAATACTACTGATTTATCAGAAACAACTAAGCAGTCTTTCAAACACAAAAACAGGCAAGTCCATCTTCCTCTGTAAAATAGTGATGTCATCCCATTATGTGACCTCTGGGAAACCTGATGTACTCACCTTTCCTGACAGAAATGGCAAACAGTGCCTTTGACCCAAAAGAGCCATTCTTCAGCCTCTTTAGGGTTCAGAGATCATGTTTTTTGTTTTTTTTTTTTTTAAACCACTGATCTTTATTTTTATTATACTGGTTGACTGTCTGTTTTCCTAAATGCTTAAGACCAGAATTTGATATTTTTAGGGGGCTCAGAATAAATGTGTGAGTGTGCAGAGATAGTGTAGAGTTAAGACCCAGATGTCAACATGAATTTCAGTTGTTTCTTATACGTGCCTTATATTGTGTTCTTCATAGCTTGGGTTTTGACTGCATCTCATCATGTGGTCAGGTGTGAAACTTTCCATGGGGCAGTCGATGTCTGGGCTTGAAGAATTTCAGATTTTAGCTTAGGAAGATACAACTTTTATTTCAGAAATTCTGATTTGATGAAATAATTCCCCATTCAAAGCACTCCCTTGATTGGGGGGGGCATAAGAATAATTTTATCCGTTTGGTCCCTCCTGTCTTCGAGGATTACATTTTGTCTTTTAAATACTGTGTTTACATGTTTAAAAACATGGCTCTAATGCATACATGTTGGTTTCTTTTTTGCATTTGACAGAAAATTCATTTGCAAATTGCCCGACAAAGGTAAAAAGATCTCGGACACCATCGCCAAACTGAAAGCTGCCATTGCAGAACACGAAGAGGTTAGAGCGAGAAGTGAACTGTTTCATCCTGTTAGTGTAGACTGTAAGCTAAGGCAAAAAGCAGCCACGAGAGTCGATACCGACGTAGACAAGGCCCAGAATTCTGACCTGATGCTTGATACTTCATCATTAGTTCTTGACTGTTCCTCTGTAGACAAATCATCCAAAACAACCTCAGAAACAAAAGGACCTATACATCTTACTCCGAAAGGCAATGAAGAGACTTTGGAGGCTGACTGCACAGTGAACCCGGGTACAGCTCCCGGCAGCAAAGCCAGGGCACCCTCATCTGAAGTTAACGAACATCTCCCCCAACGCCCTGTTTCAAGTCAAGCGGAAGACATTTCCAGTGGCATTGACAGTCTGTTTATCACTAAGTTGCAAAAGATCACAATTGTAGACCAGAGTGAGCCCTCAGAAGAAAACACCAGCACTGAGAATGTGCCAGGGCTCCAGAGTGAGACTCCTAAGAGGCCTCATTACATGGAAGTGCTAGAAATGCGAGCCAAAAACCCAGTGCCCCCTCCTCATAAGTTTAAGACCAATGTGTAAGTGTCAGGAACAGGCTTGTTCTGAGAATGTTGTCTGTGTGCTGTGAGTTCAGAGAATGTTGTGTGTGTGCTGTGAGTTCAGAGAATGTTATGTGTGTGATGTGAGAAGCTTGTAAGCAGGAGTGAACATACTGTGAAAATAGACTAGCGTGGCTCGACTGCAGAACTGTTTTTGGAAAAATGTTAGTTTTGAAGGCAAGTTATTAACAGGGTTTTAAAAAGCAGATGGGGAATAGTGTGTATCAAGATACTTAGCCAGTGTTTCATAATAAACACAGTGGGAGCGCAGATGGATCATGACTTTTTTCAGCACCATTTGCTAGTATGTAGCTCCCCCTCAATTGCATTGTAAGCCTAGAGAAGCAATTGCAGGAACTAATGGGCTCCTCATCAGCACAAACAAAACAAAACGAAGCACGTTCACTACAAGTAGACAGCAGGGCTGTGGGTACGGGTGATGTAAAGATTTTTCTTAAAGAGGCTGGAGTCTAGAGGGCCAATCAGGGTTTCCAAATTTGGGAGAAACGTTAAACTAGATGATAGTAGTTTCCAGGGAAGGGAAGCTAAAAGGATTTTTTAAAAAATTAACTAAAAATAGATTTGTGGAAATGGGGGAGAAAAATCTTGCATTTAAGTTCTTTGTTATAATGTTTCTTAGAAAAAAACAAGAGTTCTTTGAGGAGAAAGGAATTGTGTTTGTAGCATTTAGGCCAACTGCAGGGTAACTGCCCATTTTGACATACATAGGTGGTGTCAGACAGAAAGGGGGAACATGGCTGGCATTTTCTTAGAAAGCTTCCAAAAACCAACATCGTGTTTGTTCTTGCAGAGACTTTAAGCCTACTCCACTATCATTTTAACCTTCAGTGGTTTCTTCTATTTAGAAAACCAGGTCCTGATTCATTAATTTTTAGCTAGAAAAATAACCTTTGATAAAGGTGTCTCGAAGGAGTCTTGTCTTCTGTGCCGAGCACTCTGTCTTTCTAGGAGGTCACATTGGAAGGCCAGGGTGTCAAAGAGTAATGTGGTCTAGTCATGGCCATGTGGCTAGGAATAGGGAAGGTGAGGAGTGAGCAGTTAGGGCCACCAGGATTGGTGAGTTAGAGAGTGAAGGGGCAGCCTGTGCATAAAAGAGACCAAGAGAGGCTGCATCTAGCCACAAATACGTGGCATTGGGCTTGTGTGTAAGTGGAGCTTTGTGTGCACAGTGAGATGAGGGTGTGCTAGCAGCAGTTCTCAACCTGGGGGTCATGACATCTTTGGGGGAGCTCGAATGACCCTTTGATAGGGGTCACATCAGATATCCTGCATATCATATTTACATTATGATTCATAACAGCAAAATTACAGTTATGAAGTAGCAATGAAATAATTTTATGGTTGGGGGTCGCCACAGGAGGAACTGTATTAAAGGGTTGCAGCATTAGGAAGGTTGAGAACCACTGTGCTAGTTTCTCTGACCTTTCTTTTTCTGATTTGTGTGCTATCTGTATATTAGAGACTGCCTCACCTGCTCATGGCTTTGCAGAACTTCCTATGTACATGGCCAGTTAGCTATAAAACAGGACCACCTGAGTGTTGAGTGACATCTCAGGCTCATTTACAATGCAGAATGCCAGTTTCTTCTGAGACTTACACATTCGTGAAGTTAATAATAACAGTACTGTCTCATACATGACCACCCCTATCCCGTCTACCATCTTCTGTCCGTGGTGATTCTTTGATCTCACCATCTTTGAAGAAGGTTCTCATTTCTGGGGCTATAATTGTCAGTTCCTCCCTCTAGCCTCCACTTCCAACCACTCCCTTTTCTTCAGAACTGGTCAGTCTGTCAGTGCCTATTTTATATTCCACTGGAACAGTACCATGTTTACTTCCTTTGACTGGGCATTAATCTCTTGTACAATCATTCTCTGGGTGAACGGAAGGGGAGTGTAAGGTGTGAGGAAAGGCAGGAATCTGTACATGCACCTATTGTCAGCACTGAACATGGACTAACTTCATTCTTTACCCTACAGAAGCAGTAGGCTCCTGGGCTAAAGACCATCTCTGTGCCCGTACATTGATTGTGCCTGCTTTTCCTTTCTCAGGTTACCCACTCAACAGAGTGACTCACCAAGTCATTGTCAGAGGGGTGAATCTCCTGCTTCCTCAGAAGAGCAGCGACGCAGGGCTAGGCAGCATCTTGATGATATCACAGCAGCGCGCCTCCTTCCACTCCACCATCTGCCTGCACAGCTGCTCTCCATAGAAGAGTCACTGGCCCTGCAGAAAGAACAGAAGCAGAATTACGAGGTAGTTCTGGAGTCTTGGGTTTTTCTTGTCTGTGTTGGCTACTGCTTCAGGAGTCAGAAATTACCCTGGCTGAATAGAAGGATCAGGTTTTAGAGATGTGCTACTAGTTTTCAGTCACAAAGTTGCTAGAACTATAGGAAACTTCAGTAGTAATTCGCCAGTAGACCCAGGGAGAGGATTGGAGTGAGTCAACCTGCTGCTGCTGGGACAGCATATGCCTCTCTCCCATGTGGCAGCATCTCAGTGACCTGCCTAGGGAGATAGTTCTAGTTCCATCTCCCACAGTGCAGGAGCCAGCCCAGAAGGGCAGGAGATCATGCTGGGTTGCCAGCTGCTGGTGGGGTGCTTGAGACCATTATTCATGGCCCTTCCTACTTTGGGTCTTATTCAGTTGTATATAGCACTGTGTTTTGCATAGAAGTTTTAAAAATGGATATTAAGGTGTGGTGGTGCACACCATTAGTTCTATCGCTTTAATTCCAGCAGCTGGAGATAAAGGCAGCCAGATCTTTTTGAATTTGAGGCTAGCCTGGTCTACAGAGCAAATAAATGGTGATACCTTGTCTATAAATAAAATGTATAATACTGATATAGTTTGTGTTCAGATAGCAGGATGGGAGAAGTAAGTGTGGAGATTAGTTATGGTTAGATTATAACATTCTGAGTTTCTGGGAAAGAAAGAGTTCCCCCCTCTCATGAATTGTTTAGTTGGATTTTAGTCAGGTTCCTGCATCAAAGTCAAACTAGCTTTGACTCTGCTTGGCTTTTCCTAAACATTTAGCTGGCATGGACTGATATCTTTATGGCCCTTTGTGTTTCTTCTCTCACTGCGTTAGAATTAGTATCAGATCCAGCTGCTGTGCTGGAGGAGTGGCCTTTGAATTGTCTCTAGTTTAAATACCTGTCTTGACATTTTTAGGTTAAACCCTTCTGAAATGGGTTGGCTTGACAGAATAGTAGTAGTAGATACCAATTATGCCTACCCATAATGTTTGTGGGCTGAGGTAAGGGGCTGTTGGTGTTCTGGAATGTGTGGGGGTCAGGTGAATCAGAGATGAGCCCTGAGGCCTACCAGCAGTTGGTAGTAATCCTTATGTGTGGAAAAGTCCACTGCCAGTCTGAAACTTACCTGGACCTTCTTGAGTGTTAATTTCTGTAAAACTTATCAAGGAGCAGTCAGCATGCAGCATTAGTGTCTTGGCTTTTTTTGTGCCTTTGAGGTATACTCTTCAAACCTAGAAAACATGATTTAATCTAGAGAAGAAAGTCTTGCCCGATGGAGACGCTGGGACCACGTTGGTGATTTCTAATATAGACAGCTGGTTCAGTGTGTACACAGCACTTAGTATATCTATCTGTTCTCAGCTGCCATAGTGCTTAATTTGATTTCTCAGTTTCTTGTGCAGAAGTAAGCTGTTTTGATTGCAGCATGGCTTGTTAGTGGAAGTCACTAGCAACTGTAGCAGGCTGACAACTCTCAGACACATCACCCCGTGTCTGGCAGGACACAGCTGTCAACGTCCTGTATTGCCAGAGACAGTGGCAATTATGCTCCTTCCCCCAGGTCATGTTGAAATATTGTAAGGAAGCTGTACATGTGTAACTTGGGCTTTGTTCTTTTTTTCAAGGAGATGCAGGCAAAGCTCGCAGCACAGAAACTAGCTGAGAGACTGAATATTAAAATGCAGAGCTACAATCCAGAAGGGGAGTCTTCAGGGAGATACCGAGAAGTGAGGGACGAAGATGATGCCCAGTCCTCTGATGAATTCTGAAGATGAGCACCGGGCGATCTCTAACCCTGACTGTTGAGCCGTCATTGCCTCATAGCAAACTTCCTAACAAGTATCAAGATCAGTGTCAGACCTTGTTGAGGGACAACAGTTTTTAAAGTTACACAAATAAGAACCCAGCTTGTCTTTCCGAAGATGATCTTCATGTGCTTGAACATTTTCATATTTGACATTGTGTTTGACCGTATTGTATTACAGTTTTGCAGTATGTTGTGCATTGGTCTGATATTTT